>APFE030680113.1:74291-135393 GCA_000404065.3 Pinus taeda
GCGGACAAACCTAACCTCCCTAGGAGTCTAAGACTCTCTAGTGACAAACAAACCAAACAAGAGCAATCCTTCTCTAAACATACATCATTCTATGAGAACCAAGTGTTTTTCGATCTTACCTTAGGTCCAACGCTTGTTGTAGTAGTCCAGCCTTGCTGATCCAGATGAGCTCCTCCTTCACTTTAAGACCTGCATACACTAACAAAGCAAACGATTACATAACACCTGAATATTCATCATAAAACAAAGCATATTCATCACATAGACCAAGGAGTACATGAAATAATTCATTTAACAACAAATCATTGAGAAGAATGGACTTATTTGTATTAAGTAAACAAAAAAGGAACCATTACAACCTGAGCCTTGGTGTTGTGCAAGCTCCTCCCAGGGTCCAACAAGAGATTTCCTCTACTTTGACAAGCTCACCCACTCCCAATATGGCAACAAGAAAGGATAGGGATCTCTCCTCACAAGTCAACAATGGAAGTCCTAATTCCAGCAGCATTTACCCTTTGGAATGTTCAGCTTTCAACCTCCCCTCCTCTGGCCCAAGGCCTGTATTTATAGTATTCTAGAGGAAGTTATTCAGTTCCAACATCAATGGGATACTCCCTCTTTGGATGGGGTAGCTCCTCTCTTGATGGGATAAGTCCTCTATCATAGGGATGCATGAACCATCTGGAGGCACTCAATACACATCAAACACTCTTCTAGAAGGCTCTAGAAGTGACCACAAGTAACTTTTTTAAGATGAAACTCATGCCTTTTGACCTTTATAGGGGTACGCACCCATCCTTTGGCTTACAAAGCGTACAAGTATGCAGGTACAATAAGTTTGGGATGCGTACACGCAGGCAAGGAAGAGAGAACCTGCGTACCCAGAGATAAACATGTTTTTAGTGACTTTCTCTCTTTTTTGAAGCTTGACATGAAGAGCAGAGATATTAGGCTTGACAAGGAGGATAATATGACTATTGATGGAGCCATATTAACTGCAGATAGTCATGGTGACAAATTTCAGTGTAACACCACCAATATCCACCTGGATCATGTGATGCATGCTATGAAGTGGCAGAGCATGTTGAAGAGTGCTAAGGTGTGCTAGAGAGTGCCAATGCATGTTGAGGAGTGTTAGGGAGTACTAGGACAACACAAGGGAGCACTAGGTCAAAATGCATGGAAGTGAATGAATATGAGGGTGTGTCAAGGAGTGTCAATGAGTGATAGTTGTCATGCCAAGGAGGGAGTGAAAAGGTATGCCAAGCACAGATAAGGCATGTCAAGAAGTGCTAGAGTGTGCTAGGTAGTTTTGGGGTCTGCTAACATGTTCCAACTAGTTCCAAGGCATGCCAAGACATGTCAGGTGCTAAGACATGCTAGGATTTGTAGGGTGCCAAAGTATGCCAATATGCATCAAGGAGTTTCAAGGCAACAAAAGGAATAACCAAGCTAAAATGTAAAGAAATGAACACATAAGAGGGTTAATAAGTCGGGACTTTATCTTTTTCAAAAGGGGAATGCTAGGCACACTAATAATATGTTCTAATACATGCCAAGTGCCAATGTGTGCCAAGTGCTAATGTATGTCAATGCAATATTATGCCAAGTTGTTCCAGGGCATTCTAGGCACTACAAGGCATGCCAACAAATGCTAGGGGAGTATTATTATATGCTAGGGCATGCCAACATGTGCTTGGGCGTCCTACTCATGTAAATATGTTCTAGGTACAAATATGATCCAGGTACAAAGATGTTCTAAGACATGTGAGGTGACAAGGAATGTTAGTGTGTTCCAAAGCATGTTAACGTGTGCCATGAGTGTTGAGGAGTGTTAGGTCTGTCTCATTAATAGAATTGACAAAGCTTGATTATGTATTAAATAATATAGTTCCTACACACACTAGTGGAACTTTATCTAAAGGGAATTTGCTAGATAATAAACCTAATAGAGATGAATTATGTGTTGACTAATAGGGAAACTATATTCTTATGACTTGAGGGAAATGATACACACTAATTACTTCTTAACAAATTGACTAACTCTAACCACTATGGCCTTTGACACATAATGAAAGGGACACCAGAACAATGGTATTAAATCATTATCTTTTGACAAAAATATAGTAACAGGTACATAGCATCATCAAAAACTCATTGTAATAATCAATGATGACGAACATTTTTTGACTGTCACCAAAAGTAACCAAAAAGAGCATTGGTGAGGGTCAATAAAATATCATCACTAGAAATGTCACCAAAGAGAGGATTAGTGATGGGTCTTTAACAACCCTCACCAAAAGTGTCACCAAAGAGAGAATTAGTGACGAGCCTTTAACGACCCTCACCGAAAGTGTCATTGAAAATCGCTTTGGTGACAAACCTTAAAGGACCATCACTATATACACTTACAACAATGATTTTTTAAAGCCTGTCACCATATGTGACATTGTTGATGGACCTTAAAGGTCTGTCACAGGCATGAAGTGTCATCAAAAACTCATTGGAATGATCAATGATGACGAACATTTATTGACCGTCACCAAAAGTAACCAAAAAGATCATTGGTGACGGTCAATAATAGATCGTCACTAGAAGTGTCACCAAAGAGAGCATTAGTGATGGGCCTTTAACGACCCTCACCAAAAGTGTCACTAAAGAGAGAATTAGTGACAAGCCTTTAATGACCCTCACCAAAAGTATCATTGAAAATGGCTTTGGTGACAAACCTTAAAGGACCATCACTATATACACTTACAACAATGTTTTTTTAAAGACTGTCACCATATGTGACATTGGTGACGGACCTTAGAGGTCCGTCACAGGCATGACCCTCACCAATGACCTTTTTCTTGTAGTGTGATGATGACGATGATGGCCAACTTGTAGATGACTCTAGTCATCCACTCTTATCCACTAGCATATGGTTTTCTTCTTGAAGATGTTTGCAAAATACACATGCAACATATTCCACATATGATCCAAAACCAGTATTTGAACCATGACCACAGATTGGCCTCACGCTGGCTTTCTCTTGCTGGTACAAGAGTAGTGCTTTCCGTAACTTTCTCATCAAGCACTTGCTGCAAAATAAAGCACATTTGTCTCTTCTCCTATTCAACTATCTCTAACATGCTTCTCAACTCTATGTTCTCCATCCAAAGAATTATGCTTCTCGAGCTCTTGAAGACTCTTTTTGCTCTCCATTCTTGCAACTTGGTCAAATGGTGCTCTGCTACCAATCTAATATAAAATTGGATTTAGGTGATTTATTCCTCTTTTCCAAAATTAGATAAAACCATGGGCAATGATATAACCATGGGTTGGTCTCATGTCTTAGCCCCCCATCACTTGGCGTTGTGATGGCACTACTGTGGTCCCATAGTAAGGTATCAGAACCATGGGTTGGAGCTAATCCCACACCCTTGGTTACCCTTCCTACAGTCCTGTGGGCATGGGGTGACCAGGGGCTAAGGCTTAGCCTTGACCCCATTCCCCAAATACAAAACACATTGGATTTAAATATATTTGTGCCACTATAGTTAATAAGAGCTACCTTGTGGCATGGAGGTAAGGCGTTGTGTTGCTAGACAAGAAGTCTCGTGTTTGATTCTTGTGAGGGAAGTTGGGCCCGTGAAAAATTTTAATGCACCCTCAAGAGGCCATGTGGCATCCATCCATTAGAATCATCTAGTAATTGATTGTCACTATTTAATTCAAAATTAAATTATTCCTTGGAAAGGTAAACCAATCGTGGAAAATTTCTATGCAAATGATCCCAATCAACATCTCTCTCAGGAAATATATAACATATATTGAGAAATCTATTTGCAAAATCTTCCAATGATTCAATTAGTTTCATTATAAGCTCATTAATCTCTTTAAATGATTTCTTAGGACTATGCCTTTCAAAATTAGATTGAAACTCATCAACGAATTTCTCCAATGAATGGATAGATGGATATGGTAATGTTTCACACCAATATTTGACGTGACCTTCAAAAGTAAGGGCAAACATTATGCATATGACATCTTGACAACTCACATTATTAGAAACAAAATTTTGAAGGAATTGAAGGATATGTTTAGATGCAAAGATTTCACCCTTTCCATAAAACTTTTTCTTTGACAAGAGATTAACTATCTTGATGGGGATTGTGATATCTACTCTTCCATTTAAGCAACCTGACATAGATATTTGGGAAGGAGCTATTTTATAATTTAAAATTTAAGATATGGGCTCCATAGGGTTAACTTGTCATCATTCTCTCCTTAAAATTCCAAAAGTATTGAGGAAAAATGTACTTCCAACAGTAAGGGGATCTCCCCAATATGAAGTCCCAATTAGACCTCACACCATTTTGAATAGGATTCCCATATGGTATGTGGGCTCAACTACCACCATGTTTGTGTCATTTCTCTCGCGTCTTGAATGAAGATATGTTAATGTGAGTTCAGTGTGAAGTACTCGAAGAGTGAGGAAAATCTACCCTCAAATGATAAAATTGAAATACAAATACCAAGATCATAAAATCACAATAATAAGGCCAAGTGTATCTTAAGAGGAATCGATTAACTAAAAGTCGAATGCATACAAGGGTAAAAGAGTCCTAGAAATTAAATGCGAAATAGTTCACAACTAATAACTAATGCTATTATAGATCCGAGGCTTCTACGATTTGTGTTTTGTGAATTAGATCTTTAATTTTCCTGAAGATTAACCACATAAGATGGTTCGAAACGTCAATACATTAACCAATATTAATGTGATGGATCTGAAAAATAATTCACAAAACTAGTGTTATGTGTGGAATGAGAGACAAAATATTCATTAGCAAGCATACGAGTTGTAGCCATGAAATAATTCATCAACATACAACTCATGTGAAAGCAAACATGCATACATAATAGAAGTATGAGATAACCATTACAGCCACCATGAAATTGCATGATAATCTATGCCAAGAGTGAAGAGATTATCATTGATAATGCTACAATTTCAAGTACATGTACAGCGGGTCCATCAAAATCCAAAAGTGGAAGGAAGGATGCTCATATCATCTTCAAAATAAATCCTAGCCAGCCTCACCATATCTCAGTCCTAAGTTTCCAAGAGCAAGAGTGATTAGAGCTACGTAAGTGTTGACAAATATCTCCATGCTAAAATACTCAAGTGCAAAAATCCCCCCTCATAGAGGCATGAGGATACATTTATGCAAATGGACAGGTGACTCTTCGCCTTCCGTAAGACCTTTCAACGACCTGATGACCTATTTGACTCCTAGTAAATTTTGATATTCTTATGAATTTTACATGAAATTTAGCATTTATCATTTTATAACTATGACAAAAAAGAATTTAGAACAAGATAAAAGATAAATTATGAGGAGAAAAGGCCCAAGGGTTAGCTCAATTGGTTGAGGTCCCATTGCTAAATCACCTGGCCATTGGGAGGTCACGAGTTCAATTATCCTTGACGATTTTGGGGTTAGGCTCGTATTAGTTTGGTCGGAGTGTGTGTTCCATTTAGGTGGACCTACCCTAATTTTCCATGGAAAAAATAAATAAATTATGAGGAGAAATAGAGATTGCTACTAGAAATTATGAGATGATTGTTTTTAGTGTTGTTTTAAAATCATAGAGGTTTGTATAGGTTGTTGAAAATGAATTGTGACATCAACCTGCTATAATGGATGTCCCTTTTCTAGATACTAAACTTATCTATATAGAGGTCTATACTTCTTGAATGAAATTGCATGCCTTTTTAATGCCATTTCTTTGCTCTTTGCATATAACAATGACACAAATGTAGCATTCATGTAGAAATATATACACATTCTCTTGAATTTTCTTGAACTGCAGCCTTGCACATGATTTATATGATATGCACTTATCTAAACATTTTAGAGCTTCAATGTTTGTCTTGGTTCTATATATATCCTCTATTATCCCATTCCCATCCACTACATTAAAGAAGAAAAAGTTCTTAATGGGATCACCTTTACACGGAATTTCCTTAATGAATTCATGGCCAATGATGCCCTCTAAAATTGTACAAACTCGAGGGATTTATTTTATCCTACTATTGATCAAAATGGGAAATGGCATTCACCCATGGTATTCATCCACCCATAGTATTCATTCACCCATGAAATATACCCATGGTATTATAAGTGGAATCCACTTGCGGTATTCATCCACCCATGGTATTTATCCACCCATGGAATTTACCCATGATATTGTAAGTGGCATCCACCCATGGTATTCATTCACCCATAGTATTGTAAGTGGCATTGATCCTTGGATTTCATCCTCCCATGGTATTCATCCACTCATGGAATTTACCCATGGTATTGTAAGTGACATCCACCCATGGTATTCATTCACCCATAGTATTTACCCACCCATGGAATTTACCTGTGGTATTGTGACAAAAAAAGGCTATAAGTAACAAATCACATTTTTTAAAAGGACAGATTGTTCACCACAATGTAGTCTTCAAAATTATTATCTGTTTTAATAAAACAAAGTTTCTTTGTTTTTTTGTTATTCTGTATTCTCATCTTTTCTTCTAACATTTCAATTTTTCAGATCTTGAAGGCCTCCCTCGAAGATCTGAATCAGTGGTATCTGATTCAAGCTACAATTCCATGGGAATGAGGGTTTGATCCATATTTCAGTTTCAAATTTTTGCAGCAATATTCAACAAACTTCATGCGCATGCTACGACCTCCATAGAGCACTTTCTTGGGCAAAACAAGAAGAATTTTTCTGTTTTCATTTTTTGCAGGAATTTTTTTGGGTGGCGAGTTTGCAAATTATATCTAAAAAGTTTAGTGAAAAATTTGCAAAAATAAATAACAGATCTGGATTCTTTGTGAAAAAATACCCAAATTCAAAACAAACAAAAAAATCAGCCAAATCGGAGTCCAGATGGGAGAGATATCACTAATTTAAAATCAATTATGTTGCAGAAATTTTTATGATGACAATTCGAGGACGACGGCTCTCCTATCATTTTTTATAGTTTTGTGCATAATTTTAGAAAAATGATTATAGATCTGAGCTCCTCTCAAAAAAACACCCAATTTAAAAAAAAAAAATGGTCGAATCGGAGTTCGTATGAGGGAGATATCGCTGATTTAAAATCAGTTATTTTTTCAGAACTTTTGTGATGGCAGGATAGTTGTAGCGCAAATCTGAGTTTCCAGAGTGTCCCAGTAAGGATTTCAATCACATGGGAAGATTTAGAATGGTCATTCTATTTCCAAAAATAGGTTATACTAAAGATTCTAAGTTATATTGACCGAGTTATGGCAATTTTAAATCTAGAGCAGCATTTAGAGCGAGTTCCCTTTGGAGATGTGCCCTCCCACCCCACTTTAGGAGACACTTGCTTCATATTCATCAGTTTCATCATAGAAACATCCAACTCGGTTTCTTTGGAGACGTGCCATCCCACCCCAAGCTATGTAGGCACCTGCTACTTCATCAACAATCGGCATCATGGTTATGGGTCAACCGCACAAAATCCTTGTCATCAAAGTCCATTTTCTAGGTTGCATACTATTAGTATCATAGTTGGTCATAAGCATTACAGGGCATTTCTATCCTCATATATTCATTTTTCATGGTTATGGTTCATCCACAAACCCGCATTTCATCGAAGTCCATTTGCTACGCTGCACACTATTAGTATCACAGTTCGTCACAAGTATTACAAGGTATCTCTATCCTCAAATCTTCGTTTTTCATGGTTATGGGTCATCCACAAACCCACACTTTATTGAATTCCATTTTCTAGGCTGCACACTTTCAATATCACAGTTGGTCATAATCATTACAGGGTATCTCTATCTTCGGATCTTCGTTCATCACGATTATGGGTTAACCACACAAAACCCTTCTTTTTAGTGGCTCTTCATATTCAACAAAGGCTTCTTAGGAGGGAACTCGACCCAATGGAGACCATTGCTTCTTAGGGAGGGAAGAATGGTCTAAATGGAAAATGGAATCCACCCATGGTATTCATCCACACATAGTGTTCATTCACTGGTGGAATTTACCCATGGTATTGTAAGTGGAATCCACCCATGGTATTCATCCACCCATGGTATTTATCCACCCATGAAATTTACCCATGATATTGTAAGTGGCATCCACCCATGGTATTCATCCATCCATGGTATTTTCCCATGGTATTGTAAGTGGCATCGACCCTTGGTATTCATCCTCCCACGGTATTTATTCACTCATGGAATTTACCATGGTATTGTAATTGATATCCACCCATGGTATTTACCCACCCATGGAATTTACCTATGGTATTGCGACAAAAAAAGGTTATAACTAACAAGTCGCATTTTGTAAAAGGACAGATTATCCACCACCATGTAGTATTTACAATTATTATATGTTTTAATAAAAATAAATAAATAAATAATCTATGTGGTTTTTTTACTGTGTGTTCTCCTCTTTTCTTCTGGCATTTCAAATTTTTAGATCTTGGGGGCCTCCCCCCAAGATCCGGATTAGCTATCGAGAATTCTTTCCAAGAGAATATCTAGTATTTGAGATTCAAATATACCTTGTTCTTCACAAAGTTTCTTTTGGAGGCTTAATACCGATTCCAAATCATGCAGATGAGCGATGACCTAGTTGTTGACTGTCAACTTACTCAAACTCTTTTATAATTCTTAGAGAAAAATATAGTTTAGTTGTTTTTGTGGGAAGATTACAAAAAAATGACTTAGACTCCTCCAAGCATGGAAAGCAAATTTGAGAAGAAACAATATCTTCCTACTTTTTCTGAGAGTATGTGTGGTTTTGGAAATCAACAAATATTTCTCCATATCTACCCCTACAATCCACTGAATAAAATATAATTCATTTTGGAATTTTGTGACACGTCCTATTAACCTGCTTCAATCACAACACAATTTTTCTTGTCAGTTCCAAGAGGAAAGATGGTGGACCAATAGGCCGATGAATTTTGATATCGCTTAAGGTAATCTTTGTAATCCACAAGTATTATACTAAAGTGTGTTGTCTAGCATTGAACCACTCAAAATTATCTAAAAGAGACCAACCAAAATAACTGCAAACATCCACACCTTCCCTAATGGCCTTAGCCAAATATTTCAATTAGCCCTTGAAATACTTATCTTTCAGTATCAATAAGATATTGGTCAAGCAATGTGATTTCATAATCCTCATCATCCATTCCATTTTCTATGAAATAGATGGGAAGTTTTTTGTATCTCTCTGTTAACCATTTCAATGCCTTTTAGAAGCCCCATGGAACAATATAAAACCACTTTGATGCAATTGTTTCTCCAATGGTGTTTCCATCCCATTAAAAAAATCTATGTATATATTGAACAACATAAATTTCATCTTCTTTAGAGCTCTCGAAAGATGAAATCACATAAAAAAATTTATAATGATTGAATTTAACAAGATCCATTGTTCCGCATAATAGATTAACCTCCTCAGGTGAAAATCGAGAAAGTCAGTCATCAAGCTTCTTTCACATGATTGCAGGATAGTCACCAAAATATAAAGGATCACGTAACCATCAAGGTTGAAATTTGAGTATATAGTATTATAGTGTTACATTGCAAAAAATAGGTTCTATGAAACTTTTCCCAAATGTTTCCAGCAAAATCCTGGCAGCTTCTTTGCATTTAACTAATCTTAAATTACACCTTGGTGTTCTTGGCAATAAATTCCTCAAATCTAAAAAAAATTGTAATATTTGATATGAGTCTAAGTTGTGGCCTTGAATATAATCGTTAACTTTGGAAGTATATATGAGCTTGTACTATGTTCCAGTGCCTATAGAAGTTGAAAAGTTTCAGTTAGAATCATGTGTTCCCCTCATGTGTTACTACGCAAGCAAAAGGAGTAGTCAGTGCTATCATAAAGAATGTAATGAAATGACATTTCAGTGCGAGGATTATGAGATTAGCGGTATCATAATTTATAATTATTTGCAAGGGAACAATAATATCCCTTATTCTGTTGTTGAAGCACAAAGATTGTGATTAGTTGGTGTTAAGGTGGAAATAAAATGAGCAATTAACACTATTGGGAAAATAATTTGAGCAGTGTCGCAACAAGATTCATAGTAATTTGTAAGGGGATACTACTATCTCTTGCACCGCTATTGCAACACAGCCTTACCTGTGTACTTGTGCTACGACATTTTAATAATTAAAAAGATAAAACCTCTTATGCTAATCATTTCTCTAGTTGTTTAAATTCATTGGTTGTTTCATTTTTATAAGCTTTATTTTTCTTATGTGAATGCAATGGTTATACTCCAACCTTCATCCTCTATTTTTCATTTCTTCGATTAATTCATAACTATTCTACTTGAGCTTATTTTTCATTGGTGAAACTCTTAAATTATAAATCTACTCCTTAAACCCTTGAATCATACCACTTCCTTTATTGGAACAAGCTACACCAATTTCAACAGTAACTACTCACTCTACAAACTTAATTTCTAGTTACCTGTATATATACCTTTTTTTGAAGTATGAACTCACTGGTTTTGCTAATGTAAATAGATAATTGGCATGAAATTTGTCTACCCACAATGGATGACCATGCATTTTGAAGGGATAGGTTCTATAGAAACTATGCTTTAGGGGCCTTGTAACTAAAATTGATCCGGACTTATGAAAGAATGCAAAAAAATACATAAATACCCATATACACAAAGATGCAACAGAAATAAAACTTCATTTCATTAATATCAAAGAACTAAATTATGCTTACAGACAAAAATAAAAATAACCTAGCTCAGGGGAATACCACTAATCTGGACTTATGCAGGAATGCAACAAAATATAGAAATACCCATATACATAGAGATGGCGCAGAAATAAAACTTCATTTCATTAATATCAAAGAACTAAAATATGCTTACATACATAAATAAAAATAAACTAGCTCGGGTGATGGTAGTTTATCTCTGAGAAGAGATGTGGTGGCTACATGCCTCTGAACTATGTTACAATGAGGCCCAAAGGCCTATTTATTATTGAGAAACAATGGAAAACCATAAATATCCAAAAACCTAACCCTATGAGATGAAGCGCCAAAATTGTGGGCCCCGTTTAGGTAAATTGGTACATCAACTTCCTAGGGTCGTAACTTTGGCATGCGATCTCCATTTGACTTTCATAATACCTCGTTTCAAAGATTTAAAAGACGAGGCTGAAAACAAATAAGTGTATTAGTTTGGGAATTTTCTGATCTCTTCGTTTTCCTTAAAAACGTCTTTTAGTCCCTCAAAATGGCTCCAAAAGTTCAGTACTCGAAAAAACTGCCAAAAATAGTAGGTTGTGCTACAATTAAGGAAACTGAAAAGAAGCAACAGTGGGGGTCCAAGTGGAATAGGTGGGTGGCCACCAATATCCACCTGGATCAGTCCTCCCTCCTTAGGAAGCAATGGTCCCCATTGCGTTTAATGCCTCCATGAGATGGGGAAACTTCTGTTGAACTTGGTCCCTGGTGAGCCCCTTAGTGAAAGAGTTGGTCAGCTTTGACAACCCAATACAATTGGATGTTATGCTCACGAGTGTTCTTGATCTGCATGCCCATGATCCGATCAGTTGTGGCCTATTCCATGCAGTCTGGGTTTAACTCTGTTGATGTGACATGTTCTGCAATCTCTGATGTGTCCAGGAATGGTGGAAACTATGGTCGAAGGCAGTCCACATTGAACACTGGGTGCAGGCCAAGGAATGGTGGAATGCTCAGCTCGAAAGTGTTGTCCCCTACAACCTTAGTGATGGTGTAAGGCCCATATTGGAGCGGAAAAATCTTGTGGTGGGAACCAGTGAGGCACTCCTTCTGCAAATGTAACCAAATTTTGTCACCCACTTGGAAATTGTGTGACACCCGTTGTTGATCATGACACTGCTTGTACTTAACATTGGCTTTGTCCAATATGTCATGGACCTATTGGAGGATGTGATGAATGCGCTCAATAAATTTGTTAGCCCTGTCAACTTTGGACTGGACATGAGCCAAATCTGCCTGAGTAGTTGTAAATGGTATGGCTACACTAATGGGACATAGTGGTTGGATTCCCAACCCCACCTAAAAGGGGATGTGAACAATTGAGCTATGGAGAGCTTTATTGTAGCTGTGCTAGACATAAGGGAGTCTTTCATCCCATGTGCATGGATTCTTCAAGTTCTACACACACAAAATGTGTACGATCATTTTGTTGATGACCTTTGTTTGGCCATTAGTTTGGGGGTGGAAAGTCGTGGACTTAGTGAGATTAGTATCCAACATCGACCAGAGACTTGACCAAAATGTACTTAGGAACTTGTTTTCCCGATCTAAGATCATGGACCATGGGATCCCAAAATGTACCCACACTCACTCAAAGAAGATCTTAGCAGTGGCTACTACTGTGATACTCTTCTTACAGGTCGCCAGAATGGCCATCTTGGAGATTCTATCGACAACCACGAAAATGCAATCATTTCCATGCTTAAGAGAAGGAAGGCTCGACATGTAATCCATGGATATGGATTCCTAAGGTCAACTAGGAGTAGGAAGAGGAGTATATAGGCCTTGCTTCTTGATGGTTAGTTTGGAAATGGCACAGATAGTGCAAGATCTGATGTACATCCCAACATCTTGTCGAAGGTTTGGTCAATAAAATTACTTCTACAACACTGCCACTATTTTCTCTACCCTGAAATGTCCAACGAACTAACTATAGTGTGCCTCCCAAATCATCTTGGCATGCTTGCTTGAAGGAACACAGATGTGTTCCAAGTGACATAAAAATGTATCCTAGAGGTGAAAATTTGGAAATTTCTTACCTTCCAGGAGTGTCTGGTATGTGTTTCCGAATTCTGGATTTTTCTTGTAAAGATGTGGCCACCCCACAGTCTCATGCCCACAAGAGTCGAGCATAGTGGTCAATGCCATGAATGGTGGTCGACTAAGGCAGTCTGCAACATTTTTGGTGCTACCCTTCTTGTACTTAATGTTCAAATGGAACTATTGCATGTATGTGGACCATTTCTGATGGTGATTGTTCTGCAACTTCCCTTGTGTCTGTATGAACTGTAGGGGTCGTTGGTCTGTGTGGATGATCATTTCCTTCCCCATAATGTAATGCTTCCATTATGGGAAGGAATGCACAATGGAATACATCTCTTTTTCATAGGTGGAATAATTTCAGAATATGTCTGAAAGTGCCTCATTTTGATATGCCACAGGATGCCCCTGCTGAGTAAGAATTGTACCAATAGCATTGTCAAAGGCATTTGTCTCGATCTCAAATGGTTGCTTCAGGTCTAGTAATGTGAGCACAGGTGTAGAGAAGAGGATATGCTTCAACTCAAAAATTCCTTCTGTTGGGATTCAAACCAAAATAAATTTTCTTTCACTCCACCCTTGGTGACTTGACTTAGAGGCCAAGTGATATGAGAGAACCCTAACACAAACCTGCGATAGAAATTGGCAAGACCCAGAAAGCTGTGGAGCTCTGTTAGAGTGGTTGGGGCTGGCCAATCCCAAATTACTTGTATCTTGGTTAGGTCCACATGCACACATTGTTTATCAATTATGTACCCCAAATATTGAACCTGGGTCATGCCAAAAGTGCATTTCTCCAAATCGACACACATATTGTGTTGTCGCAGGGTTTGAAGGACCTGTCGAATATGGTGGAGGTTCTCTTCCCAACTCTCACTGAATATCAATATGTCATCTAAATACACCACCATGAATGCATTGATGAAGGGTCGTAAGATGTTGTCCATCAATCTCATGAAGTTTGCAAGTGCATTCGTCAACCCGAAAGGCATGACCAACCATTCGAAAAGGTCCTCCTTGGATTTGAAGGGAGTCTTCCACACATCGAAGGGTTCGATAGGCACCTAGTGATAATTGGACTTCAAGTCAATCTTGGTGAAATACTTGGCCCCCTTGAGCTGGTCCATAAGGTCATCAATCTATGGGATTGGGTACCTATTCTGAATAGTGATTTTTTTTAGTGCTCAATAGTCAATACAGAGTCTCCAGGTCTCGTCCTTCTTCTATACCAATACAATTTGGCTCCCAAAGGGTCATGAGCTTCGCCTGATGTGCCCTTTCTGTAATAGCTCCTGAATCTTCCTCTTGATCTCATTGTTCTCCAAAACATAGCGTTGATAGATTGGTCCATTGGGTAGCGACGTGCTCGGGGTCAGATCGATGGAGTGCTTGACATGTCAGTGCAAAGGTACCCCTATAGGTGAGGTGAAAATGTCCCTATACTCCTCCATGACCTTGTCCATTTGATGCTACTATGCAGAGGATCCCTGTCTAGATGTTTTGGCCACAACCGTCTTCTTGCTTGGAGGGAGAATCATAAGGAAAAGAATTTTCATGGTCTGGGAAATTATCTTGCTGCATTTCTTTGTAGTGATCAAAGAGATGGAGGTAGGCAAGGCTACCTCTGGTATCATGTAAAATTTATCGCCCAAAGAAATAATAACAGAGTGAGGTCTAGACTCATATACAACATGTTGCTTCCATAAGTATGGTGGTCCTAATAATACATCAGAAACTTCAAGAGGAGAAACATCACACAGTACCTCATCCTTGAAGGGCTTGATGCTATAGGAAAGGCGACACTGCTAGCTGACGTGGAGATCTCGTCCTTGGTGAAACCACCCAATGGTGTATGGTTTCAAATGTGTTGTATTCAATAGGCCCAACTTCTTCACGACCTCTGTTGAAATGAGGTCCTTTTGGCTCTTAAAGTCAACAATGAACTACAACAGAGAACCCTTCACCCACATTTATGAGTGGAAGAGGCATTCCCTCTCCTCTGGATCTTTAGGCTCATTCTTCTGGATCTTAGTGGTGGTCACAGTGGCACTAGGCTCTGTATCAATGATATTCTTCCCTTTTTTATTCTCCTTGTTGGGTTCCAAATTAGAGTCACAACACGCATCTGATTCGGAATCCTTCAGCTCGACCACCAGTGATTTCTTGGCCCAAAACTCACTTGTGTTGTGAGTGGAGCTCTTACAGAACTCACATGATTTTCCCGTGTCCTTTTTCTTCATGGTGTTGTTCTTTTCTTGCGGCCTTGGTGGGTTGTTGTGTGTTGCCTCGCCTTGGCTTTGTTCTTTGCTTTGTGGTTTAGGGGCGCCTTTTCCTTGCTGCAAATTCACAGATCCAAAGTCTCTCTTCACTTCTATTCAATATTGACAGTGTATTGTTACGTTGTGTCGAGCGAGGAGATGTCCAGGAACTCCACCTCATCCTCGATGTACTTGTGTTGATAGTCATGGTACTTGAGTACCAAATGCTTCTCAAAATCCTTGATAGCCAGCTTCTTGCGAAGGGTATGGAAAACATTTGTAAACTCTGCACATCTTAGTACCTTCCCTGTCGTAGCATGGTCCACTTCATGTATTTATCTTCTCCCGATGGGGTAATATTGTTCCTTGATGGCATCTCAAAAATAATTCCAAGTGGGTGTGGCTGAAAACAATGATGATTCCCTCTCGTCCTTTTGTTCACAGTAGGTTTCCCACTAGTCCTTGACATGTGGGGCAGATTTGAGAAGTGAAAAAGTAATATTTTCTCAATTGGAAAAGTCATGAACTGAATAACATGCTTCCAACAGATTTAACCATTTATCTATGACATCTGCATCTATCTGGCCCTCAAATATGGGAATATCAAAGTTAACTTGTACCTTAAAAGGAGTGGCACCTCCAGAGTGGATGTTGGATGAAGATGCTTCACCTATGGGTAACCGTCGAAGGATCTAGGAAAGGTCACCCATCATTGTGTTCCTTTCTCACTCAATGGCTTCCTCGAGCAGTATTTTGAAAGGATCTCCTGCCCCCTCATATTTCTTTTCTTCTGCCATGGGAGGCTATCAGGTTTTACAAGGCTAGTCTTGCAAAGGTTCAACGAGATCGAGCCCTAACTCCTTATACCCTAACCTCGTTGGGGACATGAAAATAAAAACATAAAAAGAGTAGACCACTCTGATACCACTGATCCGGACATGTAGGGATAACAAAATATAGAAATACCCATATACATAGAGATACAACAGAAATAAAATGTCATTTCATTAATATCGAAGAACTAAAATATGCTTACATACATAAATAAAAATAAACTAGTTCGAGTGAATACCAATTATCTGGACTTATGTAGGAACACAACAAAATACAGAAATACCCAAATACACAAAGAAGCAGTAGAAATAAAACTATATTTCATTAATATTAAAGAACTGAAATATTCTTACATACAAAAATAAAAGTAAACTAGCTAGGGCAACGGTAGCTTATCTTTGTGAAGAGATGTGGCGGCTACATGCCTTCGAACTGTGTTACAATGAGGCTCAAAGGCCTATTTGTTATTGAGAAACAATGGAAAACCCTAAACATCTAAAATCCTAACCCTAGGAGATGAAGTGCCAAAACTGTGGGCCCGGTTTAGGTAAATTGGTACATCAACTTCCCGGGGTCATAACTTTGTCATACGATCTTTGTTTTGCTATCATAATACCTCTTTTCGAAGCTCTCAAAGAGGAGGGCGAAAAAAAACTTGGTACACTAGATATGGACTTTTCTAGTCTCTCCATTTTCCCTAGAAACATCTTTTGGTCCCTCAAAACGGCTCTGGAAGTTTAGGACACGAAAAACTGCCAAAAATAGTATGTTGTGCTACAATTAAGGAAACTGAAAAGAGACAATGGTGGAGGTCCAAGTGGAATAGACGAGTGGCCACCAATATCCACCTGGACAAAAAATAGCCTTGTCATAGCTAGAAAATTGACTCACTCACTTTAAATAAAGAGAAAAATAATTTCATTTTGTGTCTAATGTTGACCATATGAGTAGTTATATCCTCCTTTATCAACAAATTTCAAGCAAGCACACACACTCAATGTGTGGTGTATGGGGAAACATATCTATTGGTTGCACACATTTAAGTTGGTAGGCCCATGCCATGTTTGACCCTGGAAAGCCATGACAAAGGTAGTCAAGGTCTTGGGCACAAGTAATGAGATTACACGACACATATATCATGTGTGATGCCTATAAGTTCAGGGGAAAGAAAATCAACTTTGTGTGCTAACATGGCCCATTAGGATTTGTGATAATAATATAAGGGTGATGAAATTAATTCCCAAAATCATCACCAATATGGTTTAGATATCCTTCAATAAAATTTTACATTTTGAATATCATTATGTTCTGCATTTCAATAGAATCTACCACAACTTGGGGACCACTTCATAGCCATAGAAATCCTTTACCTTTGGCTAGTGTAAGACCCATGGTTCCACTTCCATAAAACAAATACAAAACTATTCATGGGCCATATTCTCTCAAATTTGTTGATTTTTTTATAAGATGGTAAAGTTTCTCTTCCTAATAAGTATTTGTTTGAAAGAGAGAGAGTTTTCTTATATTTAAAACATGAGTCCTCCGAAACATTATGTTATAGATGAATTACGATGCAATAAATACTCTTCTCCAATTGATGTGTTTACAGCCTAAATTCTTATATTATTTACAATTCTCACCAGTATGATTGATATATCATCCAATCAGAAAGGTCACATGAACCCTGTGTGCAATATGAATCGAAAAAATAATGCAGTGTAGTTGTAACACTCATTACTTCTAGAATATTATCAATAATTTTTGACATAACAGGTTGAAGCAACTCTGGCTTGTAAGATGATGTTACAAAATGAATCATCAACATTGAGAATCTTGTTTCATCTCTTTTTACTCTTAAAGAAATATGTTTGAGGGATCTATTGTGAGCATGAACATCATTGGCTAATAAACTTGATGTTGGATGTTGCCAACACTCTTGCAAAATTGCTAGTGCCTTTCAAGCTCTACCAATATGCCATTAGTATTTTCATTGGAGACTGCCAATGATATTTCAATGCTATAAGATTTCTCCAAGGAATCATTTATGAATTGCAAGAGTCATTTTAAAGTCCATGACAACAAGATCTCTGGGATTTTTACATTCTAGTTCGTGACCTTCACTCCAAATTGCTTGGCTTGGAATTCCAATGAGTAGTTCCTTTTCTTTCAAGTTCCCAATGCAATTTCACAAGATCATGGTGATGGTTCTTCAAGGATGAATTTAAAAATGCAAATGAGTGCATTAAAATTTATATTCAAAGGAGAACATGAGTTCCATCTTTTATATAAGTCCAAGAATGAATATGAAGTATCAAAAGATAATGCACAAAACCTGGACAAAAAAAAGAACCTTTCATCACCATGGTTCATTTGTGAATTGCATTCGATGATGATTGGGGCATTTAAAGGAGTGGATCTAAGTAATACAATAGAAACATCCATGAAAAATTGGAAAAGAAAAGGGGGACCCAAAATTTTAAATGGATAGGGTGAAAATTTTGGGCGGTGTTGTAGCCACTACAACATATTCATATAATAAAATGCTAAAACTATTCTCTATGAAGCACCCTATATTCACATCAAAAGGAATAGATGACAAACAACATACTTAATGAAAGGTGAATTCTGCTTCTAGTCCTTATGTTAGTATTTTCCTTCCTTAGGCTTCTTGGAAACTGGTTACTTTACATCTGCTTTGACAGTCCATTTATTCTTCACTCTCCTGAACATATTTTAGCTCTGGGTCCTTGACCTCCTTAGCTTTTCATATCTTTTAGAATGAAATTAGTCTCAAGGAAGCATGAAAATGAGCATGAGTATGGTTGACCATGTGAGAACCAGAATGGAATCTACCATTAATCTATTCACTATATTCATAGGAAATCTCCAAATACTATTTCCACTTCCTCAAGCATACCTTCCTTGGTATCAACCTTGACCTATACCCAAGCCCATCTCTAGTCCATCTTAGTACTCCATTTCTCCTTCTAATGGATAAACATGGAAATTTTACTTCCTTTGGTTTCCAAGATTGTTTCCTTGCCCAAATAATATTAGGAACCCTAGGATCAAGATACTCATGTTGCAATTCCAATAAGTTGACACTTGCATTGTGACTCCTTGTTACTACAACTCTCCTTTATGTCATTGTTGCAAGTCACTCCATTGTAGCATTGCAACTCTTAGCCAAGTGGCTACTGATGTAACTAGGGACAATAGTTGTAGCATATCACCTCAAATGGATAGTTGTCACCAATCAATTTCTTAGGTTGATTAACCAACCAATCTCCTAACACAAGAAAATGACAAGGGAAATTAGTTTCTCCACAAGGAAAGTGTGACCCAACTTCCACTTGCCATACATCTGATTGATTTAGTGTATGCCCGAATTTCTATCTTCTAAATTAAATTCATTCTAACTAGATAGAACAGTCAAAATTTCATTACTTTCCATCGAAATCTTAATATAGTTCAAATATTTGTATAAGTAGACAATAAGAGACGCACATAGTAGTGAATTAATCACTCTAAAGTTGAAAGCTAGTTTGTATTTGTAATTTAATTCTTTCAATACAAATTCTCATTTCTTTCCATCGATGGTGTCTTGATTGGCTAGCATGTTGATTTTACTTTAGTCAATGCCTCCGCTAAAGAGGTAGCCCCCCCTCTTTAGCTAGGAAATGTCTATACATTGTAGTGTAGCTATAATTTTATTTGTATTTCCTTATTTCCAATAGTTCCTATATTTATGGTATTGTTGCAACTTCGATTTTGTTATTCACTCAATGATGCAACACTAAGATTTTGTCCAAGTATTTACACATTGATGCAACTCTTGAACATATACATAGCTCAATTTTTCCACTACTACCATAATGGCATCATGTTGTTTAGATGTCTTTGGAAATCCCTTGATGAATTCCATGGATATGACTTCCCATTTCCACTCAGGGATTGGAATTGGTTGTAATAATCTCATTGGATGTCTACATTCGACATTGATTTGTTGGCATTCCAGGGACCTAAAAATATAATATGCTATTTCCTTATTTATTCCTAGCCAATATTATAAATTCTTTATGGTTGTTATCATTTTCTCATAACCAAGATTACCTAAATAAATTATTTTCTGAAGCTCATCCATTATTAGCATTTTCAAGTTGATCACATAAGGCACATACCATCTATCTTTTAAGAATAACATACCATCACTAGTTGGCTTGTAATTCTTGCTTATTGTTCACCCTGTATTTCTTTAGAATCATTCCTTCACATACTAGAAATGCTCATCATGTAACAATGTTTCTTTAATCTTTTCTTTGTTGTGAATTTCACAAGTGCTCATGGCTTGTAAGTGAACTACTTGTATACTTCCACTAAGTGTATCTGCTACCTATTTTTCCTTGCCTTTAATAGGCTTGATTTCAAAATAAAATTCACTAATAAAAGTCAACTATCTGCTTGTCTAGAATTTAAATTAGTCTGATCAAACAAGTATCTCAGTACTCCATGATTTGACATCAACACAAACTTTCTCCTAAGCAAGTAGTGCCTCCAAATCTTTAGTGCATGCACAATTGCTTCCAGCTCCAAGTCATGAGTCACAGAGCTACTCTCATGCTTTCGTAGTTTACTTTACTCATAGAATATCACATGTCCTTTCATCGGGATTCCTCCTAGTCCTTCCTTGCATTCTTCTGTGCAAACTAGGAAATTCTTCTCTAGGTCTGCATCTTCGTGGGATAGTAGGAATAAAGTAGTGATTAAACATCGATTAAGCATCTTAATTATGACGATTATTAACTAATCCAATGCATACCATTCATCATATTTTATGTGGAAACACATTATTTTAATTATTCTAGTTATTTCATCAATTCAATGAAACATCTAATAAACCATGATCCATTCCTCGCACATCTTACAATTTGATTGAACTTGCCCATAAGAACATGAATATCAATTAAACAAGCACGAATACACAGGTACTCATAGTTATACAAGAAGAGTTGTTATCCATCTATCACACATTGCTAATCCTTTGAGAAAAAAATTGAGCTAATAAATTTAGAAGCCATTATTGTCAACTAAGAAAGCATAATGCATAGTTTCTCATATACATCATGAACTAAATATTCAACAACACAGTCGAAACATTCATTAAAATTCATAGAATCACAAGATTTCATACTAGTCATAAGCATAACATTGAACATCATGGTTCATAATCCAAACATGCAATTGTAACATACTTATCTATATATCTTGAACTAATTGGAAACTAAAGGAGGGGCTTCCACTCTCCACCCAACCATAGGCCAACTACATAACAACTTTCTTGCAGTCGATCACCCTTGCACTAGATCCATTATTTGAGGAAACCTTCATTCATGCTTGGTTTAACACTCAGAATATGGAGCCCATTATTCAGGTGATTTATCAACTTCATTCTAATAGTAAGCATTAAGGTGGTTTATCAGTTGTACCTACAACAAGCACTAGGGTATTTTATGTAGAGAGCTCCTTGTAGATTCAAACTGCACATTGTAATATGCTAAAACAATTAACTTGAATATACTCTACTCATCCGTGGAAAGAATAAACGTTTGATGGAATCACGAAGCATATAAGAGAAAGAATCCAATCACACATAACACAATGATTTTCTAGGGAAAGCCACATCTAAAAGCCCCTTCTATCTCTATATTGCATTAATCAGAAAATACGAGAAGATTACAATGCTTTTCTCAAGCCTGAGCAAGCTCTGCACTATCTCTATCTATCTTACTACCAACATGTGCACAAGCTTCTCTTAGCACACCTTTCCCTCACAAGCTCCACGCACAAACTTATGCTTCCTATTTCTTGGTCTCACCAACTCGTGATCACCAAAACAATGATTAAACTTGTGCCTTCATTCCTCCTTTTAAAGGAAACTCAAATGGCTAAAATTAATGAGTTTTCTAATTAAGGAACGATTGATTTTAGGCCTCTTTCTGATTGTATATACCATCTATATAATTTAAATGATTTTACAACTGATAGTACATTGTCTCTAAATTCCAATCTCAAATGGGTTTTGATCTAACATGCATGAGTTAATTATGAGTGAATCTTCAGTTTACTAGTTGAGTAGTGTTCGTTACACCCCACTACTACAGGTTACACCCCATTAGTGGATCTCCCATTAATTCCTCCATCATTTGGAACTAGTTTAACTGAATTTAACTTGGTTAAACTGAATTAAATAATTACAACTCAAAAAAACTCAACATGGCCCCTAAAATTTAGGAACCACTCTACATGACTCATAGACTCCCAACTTGAATTAACTGAGTCAACTAAGTCAAATTAACTTAGTTAACTATTACAAGTTGTTATGAGAATTATAATTACAATTTTATTCCCAATTTTATTCCAGGACAAATTAAATTAGGATTTTTTTCTTAATTCTATTTTTAACATTTCTTATTGCTATTTTCAACATTTTATCAATTGTTCCTAGCAATAAACACCACAGTGACCCACTCTCTCCTTCAAGTTCATTTACAAGGATTCACCTAAGGTTTAGATGGGGTATTTATCAGTCTTAGGAGTTGAAGTCCATTGTCCAAGTGTTTTGTCAACTATACTTTCATAGGAAGCACCACAGGGATCTAATATCCATTTTCCAAATTGTTTATCGGCTGCTTAGAAAGCACCATAGTGACTTAGAATTCTGTGTCCAGGTAGTTTATTAGTTATACAACAAGCACAATAGGGATTCAATCACCTCTCTCTGACCACACAAGCTTAAACAACACAGTGTAGTGGCCACACACGAAATTCACATGGTATTCGCCCAAAATTTGAGGGGTATAACTCATACTTATGGCTATGCATACTAGCTAAGAGACCACTTTGTCTTTTTCAATCAGTAGTGACAACCCACAAAAAACCAACCAACCAAACAACTTGTGAACTTGTGAACTAATCAACGAGAGCCAACCCATAGCCAAAAGACCATTTATCCCAAGACCCACTCCCTCTTCAATCGTGTGCTTATATGTTTCGTCCTAGCGTCCGTTCATGTGTTTGAGAGATCGTCAAAAATGTCTCCTCGATGCAATATGGGAAAAAGGGCACAGTTTTTTCCTCCATTGCCTCTAATCACATCTTATAAATTGACTATCAATAAGTAGCTAGTTGCAACTGTTGGCTCACTAACTTTAGTGTTTAAGTGCAAGGCGATTTCATGGATTTCCAAGCAAGAAACTCCATCAAATATTGGGATTGAAAAGATCATCTTCTCCTTCAATCTACAATTAAATTAAATGTTAAAACACATTATATCATCTAATCATGGCTCCTGTGCCCACCCTGGCATAACAATCAAATTAGAGAAATGGGGTAAATGTGATAACATTAAATAGGTTTTGATAATATTAGTTATCAACTATATTTTCAACTCTATTATCCAAGTGTTTTATCAAGTGTATTTTCATAGCAAGCACCACAGGGATCTAATATCAATTTTCCAAATTATTTATTGGCTACTTAGAAAGCACCATAGTGATTTATAATTGCGTGTCTAGGTAGTTTATCAGCGTACAGCAAACACCATAGGGATTCGGACATCCACTGAACCTCTCACTGACCACAGAAGCTTAAACAACACAATCTAGTGGCCTCACACACAATTCACATGGTATTCACCCAAAATTAGAGGGGTATAACTCATACTTATGGCTATGCATACTAGCTAAGAGACCACTTTGTCTTTTACCATCAGTAGTGACAACCCACGAAAAACCAACCAACCAAACAAGGGGGTCTCATACACCAATTTGCATAATAATAATAATAATAATTATTTACATCATCCAGTAATAAGAAAACCTTAAAATTAAAATTAAATATTTATTATTGAAATTTTATTTTATGGTAAATATTAATAACTATTTTATAATAATCTAGTAACTATGGTCTAATGGTTAAATAGAGAGATTTAATCCCGTGAATTTTATGGTCCAATCTCGAACAAGATGATATATCGTGGGAGCTACTTAAATGCGATTTCTTCCGTTGGAAAAAAAAAATTTGATGTGCTTTACATTGTGTCGTAAAACATGCAATATGCCCAGCAAAATGTTTCATTTTAGTGCAATGCCTTCATGACACTGAGAGACGAGTCAATTGTCGGCCACGCAATACAATGGTGGGCCAGTCCGTATAATACACACGTCTGCGAGAGGTGTCCCGTAGGCCACAGACTGGACCAGGGCACCGGCCCTCCGAGCCGGCAATGAGACTTCACGGGAAGAATAAAGAAGGAAATAGATGGGCGGTGTTGCAACTAAAAGGAAGTAGCTCATAAATCCATTTCTTCATCGTTTATTTGAAGTCTGTGGGGGTGGGAAAATATGTTTTAGGGTTTATGGGACCGTCTCATTTGGGAGTTGTTTATAATGCGACTTTTTGAAAGCTTTTTCGGTAGTTTTTTCCGGTCAAAATCTGGCAGCAATTTATTGAAATCACAAGTTTGATAGCTAGTTTCTGCACAATCAAAGCGTCCCAGAGGTTTTTCAGGGTGCTGAATCCAAATATGCAGTTAAAAAACCATTTTAACTGCAACAAATCAAGATTTAACCTCAATTTCTTCCGCCGGATTCCATCACCGGAATCTCCAAAAAATCGCATTATAGACAACTCCATTCATTTGTAGGTGTACTAATTTTAATAAAGTTTGTGGAACCGCTTAATTCTGGGTCCACAGAGTTACAGAGTTTTTAGCCACATATATGTAGCAACCCTTTATTTAGCCACATATATGTGGCAACCCTTTATTTTTCACCAACATAATTCATTCAAACACTTGAATTCACCGAATTTTTTTTATCGTCCAATTTTTTTAGATAACTGTGTAGGCAGAAAAGATATTGAATTTGAATCCTAATTCCAATTGGAACTCTATAACTATGGTGGAAATGTATGTCATGCCAACTATTATCAATGTATTGAAATTTCACATTTTAATTCACATGGTAATTATTTCATTGAAAACATGTTAAGGATATTATTATATTGATTGTAATTATATCTATTTATGAAATGCCTCACTGTGCCATGACTCCATTTTACTAATTGTAATTTAGTTAATGAAAAATGTTTTTTCTATAAAATTTCTCATCCTTTATGTTATTTTTCTAGTGAATGTAGAACTCGAGAAAAAAAATCAAATATAGTAATTATTTCCAATGATATTATAATCTTCTTCAAAGCATTCAATATAACATTTAGAGCATCTTAATCATCAAGTAGTCACACTTGAAAAATCACAACCATAAACAATGAGTACAAGAGATCACACTAGAGAATAAGACAAGAGACTCCAGAAATTACACTAAAAATTAGGTCAATGACCAGGAAAAAACCCACCAAGGAAAAAAAACTAGTCAATCTTTCCTTATGAGAGATTCCAATTCTATTTATCTAATAATAACTAGTTAAAGGTCAACTTTTTACCATTCAAAATCAAGTCAAACTTTGTCAACAGAGAGATCTTATCACTAATTTTGTCACTGTAAAATACCAATCAAAGTCTAGTCAACATTCAATCAAAGTGCAAATTTGTAGTATCTTAGTCAACAAAAGCCAAATGTAGTCAACACAAGAGGAATAGGCCGAATTCAATAGGGTCAAAGGTCAACAAAGCGAAATCAACAAGGTCAAGAATCAATAGACTGAAGTCAACAAAATATTTGGCCCCCTTCACAGTTTTGTCAAATAACTAGAAAATGCTAGGTCAAAGACAGTTAACACTTATAGAAGTCTTCCTTTTTCTTACTTTACACGTGTGAGTCAATTGCAGTAGATCAGATGAGTTGTTTCATTTGATGATCCAACACCAAAATTGCCTCCAATGTGGCTCTATTTATAGTGGTCAATGTGGAGGGTCATGGCCCTTCAAAGCCACCATTTTACTATGGAGTTGACCTGATCTTTTAGAAGCTAACTTGACTAGCATAAAAAATTAATTTCGTCTCCAATAATTTCCTAATGAAATTACTGATTGAAGCTACATTTTTCAACATTCCCTCTTACCTAGGGAGGTACTCTTCATTCTCTCTCTCATAATCCATCTCCCCGAACAAGTCATAGGTCTCATCAAATATAAAAGAGAGATCAAACTCATCATAAGGAAAGGTATACAATCCAATCTCTCTCATAGAGAATATGAGAGAATACCTTTCCTTATGGTATATACTTGATCATGAGAGATGCATATACTTGATCTATTTATGTTTTGATATATCATGAAACAAAGGGTTCTCTCATAGCCTTGCTTAGCTTTGATTGTCACAGTGGTTCTAACTCATGTCTAAACAATCCTGAGAACATATTTTGAAACCAAATTGCTTCTTGATAATTTGAATTATCCGTAATATATTTAGCCTTAGTTGTACTAAGAGAAACAGATGTTTGCTTGTTACTTGACCATGAAACCATTATAGACCCCAAACTGAAACAGAACCTATATTTTTTTTCCTATCCTTGGAGCATCATGCCCAATCAGCATTAGTAAAACCATGAAAATCACATTAACCATTAGATACATACATTATACCATATTCAATAGTGCCAAAGAGATATCTTAGAATGTGCTTAGTATCAATCTAATGTGTGTGATGAGGCTCAACCAGAAATTGGCTCAAAGTATTAACGACATAACAGATATCAAGCCTAGTGTTATTCAAGAAGTTTAAGGGTCAAACCAACTTGAATCTTCTTCAAATTTGTTGTCATCGGAGTATCCATGGCCTTACTTTCCATCATGCCAAATATTTGAAGCATATTTATAGCATATTTGCCTTGTCTAACAAATATTCTATCAGCTTTTTTCCAGATTTCCAATTCCCAGATAGGAGTGCATAAGCCCTAGATCCTTCATTTGAAATTTAGAAATTAAATCTTTCTTGCATTGAACAATTAGAGTCTCAGCCCCTGTCAGAAACAAGTTATATACATATAACAATAATATGAAGGGCTCTCCTTCCACGATCTTGAAATATAGGTTAGCATCAACAACACTCTTGGTAAAAATAAGACTCGTCAAGTAACTATCAATGCGGTCATACCATGCACCAGGGGCTTGTTTTAGTCCATATAAAACTTTCTTTAATCTACAAACATGGGTCTCTTTATTATGGATTTCAAACCATTGAGGTTTTTCAACATATATTTCTTATTTAATAACCCCATTCAAAAAGGAAGATTTGACATCTAATTGATGAAATTTCCAAGAAATAATTGAAGCAAGTGTAATTATTGATCTAATAGATGCATACCTAGAATTTGGATAAAAATTATCATCATAATATTCTCCCTCTTTTTGGGAGAATCTACGAGCCACAAATCTTGCTTTGTACTTTTCCACACATCCATCAACTGCATGTTTAACTTTGTAGATCCATTTTGAAGTTACAACATTCTTATCTTCAAGTCTAGGTACAATGTCCCAAACATCATTATTTAGAATGGACTGATATTATTCTATCATGGGATCTTTCCAAATTTTATTATTAGTAGCTTCTTCATAAGAGGATGGCTCAACTTCAATGAGGTTGGTCATCAAGGTTGTATAACCTAAATATTTCTTTGGTCTTTTGCTTTCTCTAAATGTACCATTAGGAAGGTCTCTTTTTGGTTTTAGGTACATTAACTTTTGGAGGATCATTTGCTTCACAATATTCTTCTTCTTGAGAATCTTCTTCCATAGAGACAATTTTCCTTGGTTTTTTATTCTTAGGAGCTTCCTTGGCTTCATCATCAATATCCAAGAAAGATTCCTTAAATTTCCAAAAGGAAACTTCTTCATTAAAGATAACATCCCTGAAAGTTTCAGTTGAGTGATGTCCCAGAATATATACCCTATAACCTTTACAGATTTCACTATATCCAACAAAGATTTCCTTTTCCCCATATGGTTCTAATTTTGTCCTTTTCTCTTTAGGCACATGAACAAATATATGACAAACAAAGATTATTAAATGTTCAACATTTGGTTTCTCACCTGAAAATACTTCCTTAGGTGTCTTATGATCTAATATTTGATGAGATAATTCTTTTTAACATTGAAAATAGTCCTCGCAACTTCTCCCCATATAAAACTTGGGAAGTCTTGATCGTGAATCATGGCTCTAGCAGCTTCTATAAAAAAAATTATTATTTCTTTTAGTGACTCTATTTTGTTTAGGATTGTAGGGAATAATAAGCTCCCTCTTAATCCCAACATCTTTGCATAAAGAAATGAGTTCATTAGAAATATACTCTCCTCCATTTCATATCTCTAGGCCTTGATTTTCTTTCTTGTAGAATTTTGAATTTGAGCCTTGAATTCATGAAAATTGTCATATATTTCATCCTTAGATTTGAAAAAGTAAATCAATGTTTTTCGGGAATAATCATAAATGAATGTAACATAATACAAATGGCCTCCCAAGGACATGACATGCATGAGTCCACAGATTTCAAAATGAATGAGATCAAGGATTTCTTTAGATCTACTATCACTGTTAGAGAATCTTCCTCTTACAATATTTTAAGGGGCACCATTAGAGAAATTTTGAGGTCTAAAATGAGTCTCAAAACAAAAATGTATAGCCAAAATCAACTTTATAAGAACAAATAGGATTCAATATGATGATGTCAACCATGGGGGTGATTCACCATTTTTGGAGTAAAAAAGTAGAAGGATTAAAAAATAAAAATAAATAAATAAATATATTTTCATTTGAATCAGTGATCGGAGAATCCACAATATGAACATTTTTATGCCAATGTTTCAAATCCCAAATGGGATCCATCATCAGGACTTATGAATGATGATAAAAGATGAGCTGCTTTAGAAAGAAATAAATAAATACTATTGGGGATAAATTTTTCAAGGATCAGCACAATGTCGGCTGGGATATATATTTATTTATTAATTTTATTAATTTAATTTTATTAATTTTAATTTTATTAATTTAATTAATTTAATTAAATCCTTATTAATTTAATTAAAAAAATAAAAATAAATAAAATTGTTAATTAATTTTAATTTTATTTTAATTAAAAAAAATAAAACTATTATTTTCTTAATTTAATAAAAAAATACTTAATTAATTTTATTTTTATTTTATTAATTTTTTTTTATTAATTTTAATTTAATTAATTGTTATTAATTTTCTTAATTTTAATTTAATTAAATAAAATGAATGTTTTAATAACCTGTTGGAGAGTTTAATAATATTAAATAAGTGGTTTAAATAGAGTTAGGGGACTATTAAAACTAATACTATTAATAAAAAATAGGTTAATATATTATATATATATATCTATACTAATAATATATATATTTACTATTACTTATATATACTAATATATATAATATATATTATCTATAATATAATAATATAATAAGTGTATTAAAATTAATAATCCCTAATAATTAATTAGTTTAATTTATTAATTATAATTAAATAAATATGATAATTAATATATTAATTAATATATAAAAAAATTTCATATATTATTGTAATTAAAGTTAATTATTATATACTTGTTAATATTAAAATAGGGTTGATATTAGAATATCTTACCTGCTTAACTGCTATACGTGGGATGTGTTTGCGATCTTGATTCCTTGATCAAGGGAAGCCAGCTCCCGCTAATCTCCATACCATTGTCTCTGTTGAGATTATGAGGATGCTTGATAATTTCAAGTGCTTCTCTGATCTTTCGTCTCTGATGTTGCTCCTCCCTTGCGATAATTGATGTGCTTTCCAAGCAGATATGGTGCTTAGTTTTTGAGGAGTGCTCTGCCAAGGCTGAAGTACGAGATCTTTCATTCCTAATATCAGCGCCATGTTCCTTGAGCCTTGTCTGGAGGGAGTGACCTGTTTCACCAATGTAGCTTTTTCCACATGAACAATCTATTTTATAGACTCCTTTGAGCTGATGTTTGTCAATATCATCTTTTACAGACTTCAAACCTTGCCTAATAATTCCAGGGGTT
Source organism: Pinus taeda (assembly GCA_000404065.3). Classification (NCBI taxonomy): domain Eukaryota; kingdom Viridiplantae; phylum Streptophyta; class Pinopsida; order Pinales; family Pinaceae; genus Pinus; species Pinus taeda. The sequence continues at coordinate 104,277 of APFE030680113.1, forward strand.
GAGAAATGCGTGATGATGTTTTTCTTCCTTAGGATTTTAGCGATTTTGTCTGTAACTCCATGTATATAAGGTAGAAAAACTTTACCACCCTACGGTTGGTCTTGAGCCTTAGGTTCATGAGATAACAACTTTCTTTCAGCTTTCTCTATGGCTCTTTTAATCTCTTGTTCTTTGTAGCCTATGCTCTTAAAGGTTGAAACCAAATGCTTCTTTTCTTCATTTAGATGCTCTGATTCAGAGATTCGAAGGGCTCTGATGGCAAGAGTGTGTAGAACCCCAAACTTCTAGGCTGGGTGATGGTGGGATTCAGCATGGAGGTAATTTTCTGTGTGGGTTGACTTCCTGAAAACTTTATGCCCTAAAGAGCCATCCTCTTTTCTGATGATTAGAACGTCTAAAAATGGGATGCTCATGTTTTCCTCAAGTTCCATAGTAAATTTTATTTCTGGAGAGATAGAATTTAGGTGACTGAAAAACTTGTCAAGCTCTGGTTTACCATGAGTCCATTTTATATTTGTATCATCGACAAATCGCTTCCACCAGGCTGGTTTTAAAGGATATGATTCAAGGGCCTTCTTTTCAAAGTATTCCATGTATAGGTTGGCCACGATTGGCGAGAGGGGAGATCCCATTGCCACACCAGATGTCTGCTCATAAAATATTCCCTGGAAGGTGAACACAGTTGACCTTAAGCAGATTTCAGCCAATTTTGCAGTCCCTGGATCAGTAACATCTTTTATAACCTGTATGGCTTCATCAAGAGGAATCTTGGTGAATAAGGATACCAAGTCAAAGCTAACAAGGATGTCATCACGCTCTATCCTTTCATTTTTAATAAGATTTACAAAGTCCAGGGAGTCTTTGATGAAGGAATCAGTATTACCGACAAGGGGTTTAAGAATTTTAGCAACATACTTAGCACGTTCATAGGTTGGGGATCCAATAGTATTTACTATTGGTCTAAGGGAGACCCCTTCTTTATGGATCTTGGGTAATCCATAGATTCTAGGGATAGATTCACAGGAAGGGATTAATTTCTTTTTTAATTTATCGTCAAGGTTGGAATCTGAGATGATCTTTTTTACATCCTTCATGATTTTGGGGATGGGATTACTATTCAGCTTCTTATAACTGCCACATTTTAGGTGATCATTCATTTTCCTTACATAGTCTTCTTTATCCAAGATGACTGCTGCTCCTCCTTTATCTGCCTTAAGAACCACAATCTTGTCATTGCTCCGCAAGGATTTGAAGGCTTTTTGTTCTTCCTTACTTAGGTTGCTTTTGGGAGTTTTGGCTTTCCTCATGATGAGAGAAAATTCTTGTCTCAATGCTTCTTTATCCTCTAAAGGAAGGTTATTAATCCCATCCTCTATGCTACATATCATCTTTTCAATAGGAAGGTTTTTAGGAGTCGCCGCAAACCCCATACCTTTGCTGAGAACATTAATGACTTTAAGATCTAATTCCTGGGAAGACAGATTGACCACTTTTCTTTTTAATTTTGACTCACAGTTGTTTGCTGAAGACTGACTTTTTTCTTTATTGATTCCAGTGCCATCTTTGGAACTCCTTGAAGCATCTTGATTGTTTCTGTCTTCTGCGATATTATTTAAGCATTCATTGTTTAACCAATTACCACATTCGCCCTTGCTATGCGCATTTTCTTTGGTCATCACATACTGATTACAGCTGCCCTTTCCACTGTCTAAGCCATGAATATGCGTATCACCATTAAAATCGTTGATTAAATCATGAGCAAAATCCTGCGCCCTATCTAGCGTACCAAAACTGCTGACTAAATTATCATCTGCGCTGTGCATGCTGCCAGTGCTAATTATGTCGTTTTTTGGCTTGTGCGAAACCTCACCTGCGCTGTCCACATTTTGGGGTCCAGCGTGCTACGAAACCTCACTTGCGCTGTTCACATTTTGTGAATTATCGGTGCTGCTTTGTGCTTCACATGGACATAGCTATTTGATTTCATTGTTATATCATTTACACTATCTGAAACGTGGTTCATTGTTGTGCGTATTACCAACGTATCCAGCGTGTTGCCGGTGCTATTCACGGTTTTTAGCAGAATGTCAGCACCTTCTGCGTTGTTTAAATTATGTGAATTAACTTTACAGGTGCTGCTTGTGTTAACGTTATCGTGGTCTTGTGCCCTACCTAGCCCGTTGTTGATGCCTCCGTTATCCCCGCTGCTTGGAACGACATTGTGTGAAGTATTTCTGCAACCACTGTTCTGCGAATAAACATGTCTATCCGATTTCTGAAGGATTAATGGTGTTATATCATTTACGCTAACCGATGTTGAGTCAGATTCAATGGTGTGGAGAGAAATGCTTAATAAACTAGAGAATTTCTTGCGCTGCCTTGCTTGAGCCATCTGTCCCTCATTATCAGCTTTCAGAGTAGTCCTAGCATCGATAATAGACCAGAGATTCTTTTTTATGTTGTTAGCTAGTTTAAGGCGTGATGTGAGAGCTAGGCGTCCAAGATTTTCCAGAGAAGCCCTAACCCTTTTAATTTCTGACCTAATTAGATAGAAGCTTAGTTGAATAAACGCTTTGTTATTATATTTGTTCTGCAATCTATGCTTAACTTGTGCAAATGGAGGAATGAGATTATTATCCTGACAGTTTTTAAGAAAATGAAGATCCGCAGCTCTTCTTGCTATCCTCACTCTAAATCTTTCGAGTAAAAGGATTTCACTCCAAGCATCCCCTCCGTATTTTCAACTTGTATTTTCAACTTATCTCCCTACGATTTTACTCAAATTTTGATGAGCACCCATTGGATGCAAAATTTAATTCCTCATCCAAGAAGTACCCATGTTGCATACTTTTGATGGACCCCACTACACGAAAAATGAGAAATACATGAAAAGCATTATTGCAATCACATTTTTTCATGCATTTTTTATTTTTTGTGTAGTAAGGTCCATAGAAAGTATGCAACATGGGTAATCCTTGGATGGGGAGTTAAATTTTTCATCCAATGAGTTCTCCCACTCGAAATTTGAGTAAAAAAATTTAGGGCGATAAATTGAAAATACAAGCTGAAAAAATAGTTTTTTATTTTTTCCCACAAAAATTTGATGATGTAATCTAATCTTATTTTATATTTTCCGCTATGATTTTATAATATTCCTTAGGAGGCCCATTTTAGACCTCAAATTTTCTCTAATGAATCTTTACAAATTCCAATATGTTCAATTTTGATTTTAGGGACACCATTCACAGAATCCTTTATTTTAGATAGAGATTTATAGTGGACATGGGCATACCTTTGATACAAAAACTCGCATAGATTAGTTGTAATATGCAAGACAGATTGAATAGATCTTCCAAGGAGACAATATAGGCCTCTTATTTGTACACTAATTACTTTTTCATATTCAAACGGAGGGTCTTTCCTCCAAGAAAAAACATGCCCATCCACGAATGCAACCCTATATCCATTATCTTCAAGAGACAAAATAAACAAGAGATTCTTCTTTAAATGGGGAACATAAAGAATAATGTTTAGAAACATTTATATTTTATTTAATTAAAAAAAATTGATGATCCAATGTCTTTGACTTCATTTTTTCCATTTTCTCCTAGTTCCACCTTTTGAGGTATCTTCTTCTCCATCAGTTTTGTAAGATTGTCATGACTGCTAATCATGTACCTAAAGGCACCATTGCCAATTAACCAAACTTCACCATGTCCTGCAAGGGAACCTATAAGTCCATAAATAAAAGAATATTATTCCTCGCTAGAATTGTGATATTTTGGCTTCCTTTTGGATGAAGGTTCTCCAACTTCAGTTATTGAAGCATGATGCCTTCCCTTTCTCTTCTTTCCTTGAGGACAATCCCTTTTATAGTGAACAAATGCATGACAACAATAACACTCAATTTTTGATTTGTCATTTTTTCTAGAGGGAGGAGGTCTTCTTTCTTGAGGAGGAGAGCTAATTCTTTGATTTTGATTTGAGGCAAATTTTTGAAATTTCAATAATTTTTAATCATTTTTAGCCAACGTTTAGTCAAAGTGAAAATATGCAACAACTCGATCAACAAAATTCAACTCTATTCAAAACAAGAGGAATAGGCTGAAGTCAACAGGGCTGAAGGTCAACAATGAAAATTCAACAGGGTTGACAATCAACAATATGAATTCAACATAATATTTGGCCTCCTTCATAGGTAAATCAAATATCTAGAAAATGCTAGGTCAAAGACAGTTAACATTGGACATAAATATTCCTTTTTACTTTGCACATGTGAGTCAATTACATTAGACCATATGAGTTTTTGATGTGATGATAATGCCAAAATGACCTCTAGTGTGGCTTTATTTATTGTGGTCAATGTGGAGGGTCATGACCCTTGAAGCCTTTTAACCATGGAGATGACTTGATCTTTCGTCTTTAATAATTTTCTAATGAAGGTATCAACTAAAGCTACATTTTTTAACATCTCTAATAATTATCTAATGAGAATCCTACCTCTAATATGACATTTAAAAATAACGAAATTATAATCCCCTTCTCTTATCCTAGATTTAAATTCCTTGATAAAGAACATAATAATAACATTATATGGTATTTTAATAATAATAATTACCAACCAAAACACCAAATTGGTGTCTAAAATCAATTTTTACTAAGAGTCCCTTTACTACAACAAAACAAGTCATTAGTTCCTAAAATAGCACCAGAATCCAGTGTTTCTTAGCATGTGAATTGGCTTCAAGCAATGTCATAAAATCCGACGAAAAATGGCATCTTCACTTGGGTGCCTTGAATTGCACTAGGAATAGTACTGGAAATTGTTTCTTCTCATGAAACCAATTTCCCAAGGCCAAAGCTCACCATCTATTCCTTCAGAAGGAGACCGATAGGGAACCAACTCCAATCCCTTTTTAGAATTGTGTTCACATCCTCTGTTGAATTAAATACAAAAAATATCCAACCCTGAACCAGGAGGTGGAATGACAAACAATATCCTCAAATCAGAACCAAAGAGGATTTGGACCACTGCAATAGAACTTTTTCTCAAAAAAAATTCCAAAGAAATTCTCAACCAACATCTTCCCCATTAGATTTAGTATGGATTCCACCAAAACATTCTCTCCAAAAACCATTTTCATAGTCCCTTTACAAGTTATGATACACTTATCATTCACATGTGTTGGGCTATAAAGGATGAGTTTTGCGTTAATGATAGTATGAGTTGGGTTAGGATCAAGGAAAATTTTAAGGATGGAAATTTATTTTAAAGTTTAGAAACCTTGGAAAATCTCACTAGTACATAATATGTAATTTGTAAAATGTTTGGCAATGTTTTTGTAAAAGTATTCAAATTTCAAATAATTTTATATAGTCTCTATATAAAATTTTGGTGATTTGAAGGTAAAATAATTATATAATATAAAATTTGGGCGAATAATTTTTAGAAAAAATGGAAATTAATGAATCTCTTTTTTGGAAAAAGCATGGAAAATTAGCCCACTTGGGAATATTAGTACCGAAAATTTTCCTTGGCTAGGATGCATAAAATTTTGTGAAATATCATTTGTTTCTACCTATTTTGAATTAGCCAAATATGAGGGTTTGGGGTTCTAACCTCCACTTCCAAGAAAACCACCATTTGAATTAACATCACTTTGACAACATGATCGACCACCTTGCATGTATTGCAACTGTTTGTTGGAACCCACCATGTCACTTGTTCCTAGGCGTCCAGTTAGCACTACCAATGATCTGCCTGCCTCACATTCGGTACCCTTCGATCCTACTACCATTTGATAAGATATGGATCAGAGCAATAGATAATCTCTAAATCAATGATGTCCTCATTAAACTCAATTGAAATCACCTCCATGTCATAATCCATAAAGTCAAACAATGTGATTACAAGTTTGTAGGCATATGGTTGTCCTGTTGTGGTCAGGCCTAGTGCCTACATGATAGACCTAGGTTGCAAAGAATTATGATCTTGTTTAGAGCATCTTATGAAAATAATGAGTTCATTTGTAATGGAAGGAAGCCACGAATTAATAAATTTTAATAAAAACTAATAACCAAACATATGTTTTCCCATTCATTTGATATTCTTCAAAAGCAATTGAACTTATATCATTGAAAACATGAATGTATTTACCTAATGGAAAATGCACTATCTCTTTTGTTTGTTTCCATATATTTAATATAAATACACTTTAATAAAATACTTTTTTTGTGGGGTAAACAACCACGGGGATTTGCACTAGTGACCTTTTCATATGGAGTGCCTTAACAATACACCTAGTCACCGTCAATCCAAAGCCTTGTGACCACTTTAATAAAATACTTTACCTTGATCATATTTAATAAATTTATAAAAAAATATCTTAATCTAAATAAAATTTAAATACTTCCAATAAATTGTATTGTTTATTAATAAATTAAATAAGCTATACATATATGTTATGGTTTTAGCTCACTAATAATTTTTAAAAATTTCCTTAAAATATAACAAAATATGTTATATTTATTGTATTGAGAGGTTCTCTACAACCCAATATGATATTGATGTTGTAAAACGTTATGTAATGTGATATTATGTTGACTTGGTCAAGTTATTTAAAGTAAAGTTAAAATTAAATTAAAATTAAAAAGTAATAATTAACACTTAATATAGTTAGATGTCAGCTCAATGGATGGATAGGTTACGTCCCTTCATTTTAACATATGAAACATATAAATAAAGAAGCATGTTCTTCAATCTATCTTAGATATGTAGGCATCGAAGGTCGAAACTTGAACTTTTTAGTTGAGCATTTTGGTATCTCTTGGGAGATGCCATGGACACTTCATTGTTTTCTTCATCCGTTTGATGGCTTCCCCCTAGTTTTGCTTAATCCCACAACAATTCTAGATTGCAATATTATCCATTCCATAACTTTGATCGATTGGGTTTCACTCTTTACAGTTCAATGATTTTGTGATGGATAGTAAGGACGAGTGGTTTACATTTCTCAATGTTTGGAAGTCTCTTGTAATTGAAGGTACTTTGTTGTCTGATATATTGATTATTGTTTTTCTCTTCATATTAGATTTATGTAATACAAATCTACTCGATGTTACAAAATGTAAATATTTTTAACCTTTTTCCTTAGAAAAATCTTTAATGTACATAGATTTAAGCATTTATATTTCAAGTCTTGTATATCTCTAGAACACTTCTTGATAGTTTCAATTCTAATGTAGACTAAGGGTTATGTGAACAGGTCTCTAAGTTTGTGTATGCTTGCATAGATTTATTATTAGGTTTACTAAATAACATGAATTAGTAAGTGCCACATGTTATCTCTGAGACTTATGTGTATTTTTTTTTCATTTTTTTTTTTTAACTCATTATGTAGAAAATCATGTAGATTCACAAGCTCATGCAATTTAATAAAGCACAAGACAAGAATCTACTTCTACTTTCAACCACCGGAAGCCAAGAGATCGATGAAAACAATATGAACAATAAGAAGATAAATCAATGGCACATAACACAAGATGTATCTATGGAAATCCATTACTCAAAACCCCTCTATCTGTATTTCATATATCAGAAATATGCATGAAGATACAAAGCTTGTTCTCACTAGAACAATTCCGCACAAGTATGCTCAACTCTCTCAGCTCACAAGCTAGCTCTTGGCCAACACTTAGCCGATTCTGCAGCTCTCCAAGCCCCTAATCTCTTGTGTAATTCCTAGGATGAATAGCCTATATTTAAAGGGAAATTCCTCATCCATAACTACGCAATCCAAAATTAAGTCCTTCTTTGATTGCACACATTATATTTACAACTCAGTAAATCATAAACCTGATAGTACATTGTCCTTGCACTCTAGTATCAACTGGGTCTTTCTCTAAATTAACATGCATGAGTTTTTGATGAGGGAATCTTCTATTAACTGGAGTGACACTTGTGGATGCACTAATGCACCAACTGACCGTTAATCCTTTATTAGTTCCACAAACAATTAGAACTAATTTAACTTAATTCAACTTAGTAAACTAAGTGATCTAATTTCCAACTCAATTTAAACTCATATTGGACCATTAAAATTTAGGAAGAACATATACATGACTACAAAAATAATTCCAACTCGAAATATCTAAGTTAATTAAGTTAATTAAACTTAATTAACTATTTACAAGTTGTTATGATAATAGAATTCGATTTTAATTCTCAATTTAATTCAAGGAAAAATTAAACTTGAATTTCTTGTTTTCGTTTCTCAACAAGAAAGGGATTATCAGCTACCTCGATCCTGTCTCTCTAAAACTCTAATTTACATCTTGACAATGCCTTTTTCAAAATGTTAGCATCTCACTCCTTCATGAGAATTTACTCTAACAACATAATCTTCCTCAACACAAAATCTCTGAGATGATGATATAAAATATTAATATGCTTGGACCGATCATGAAAAACTAGATTTCTAGAGAGTTTGATACAACTTTGATTATCGCAGTAAATCACAGTTGGATGCATCTACTGACCAAACAAACTAACCAGGATCTTCCTCATCGAGATGGCCTCATATGTTGCCTAACTTGCAGCCATGTACTCTACCTCTACTGAACTGAGTGCAATCGATCTTTGTTTCTTGTTGTACCAAGAAACTATCGACGACCCATTACTGAAGATCCCTCCTTATGTGCTCTTTCAGTCGAATGGAATCCCTACCCAATCTACATCAGTGAAGCCTTGAATATTCACTCCTTTTGTTCGTCTGTACCATAATCCATACTAAGAAGTGCCCCCGAAGTATCTCAACACATGCTTTGTCATCTTCCAATACATCCTGGTAGGCCTAACCATTGCTTGACCAATTTTGTTAACTGCATATCACATATTCAGTCGTGTGTTCACCAAGTACATGAGTGAACCCACGAGTTGACTGTAAACAGTAGCTTCCACTACTTCCCCTAAAGTAGCATCTTCCTTCCTCCAGATACTTGTTGTTACACAGCATTATGTCACAGTCCCTGTTACCCCTTCTCCCGCACATTGGAGGACCTATTCAGGGACCTGTAAGAAGTGACATAACCTGAAAACACCTGCATTGTATCCCCTTGAGTATGTACTTCATAGGCCCTGAAGACACCTTCTACAAAATACCCATAAATATAGCCCTTTTTCCATTGGCGTTGTTTCTCAATGTATCACTCGCGCCAATGGGGGAAATCCTCCAAAGAGGGTGCGCCAGCTGGTGCTCTGTCTCAAAGTCGCACTAGCGCCAACCCAGTTGGGTAAAGTTTTTAACAAATCAACTTGCGAAGGTTCTTCCTAACCTATTCATGAACTGATTCCAATTTGATTTAGTTCAGTTGGGCTTCGAATCTCCAAAGGAGGGAAGTAGTTCTCCACCTCTCATGGAAGCTTCCTAATGATAAGGACAATCCCATGAATCTTGTGGATGATCTTATCTCCTTCTCCTCTCTCTATATAAGCTTGTCCCTTTACCTTTGACAAGATAGTTAGTAATTATACTCTTCAAGCTCCAAATTCTAAGTCCCAAAGTCTGAGAATTGCTAAGCTCATGCTACAAGAGGTCTTGTTCATCCCCATAAGGCTATATCTTTAAGGAGGAGATCCATGTCCAAGTAACCAAGAAGGGAGAGGCTTGTTCCCCATCCCCTACAAGCTTTGCAAGGCATGTGTTGCTGATCACCCAGCCAAAGGAGGATTTGACATCAGAACTTGGTTGTATTCTCTTTTGTTTATCAATAATAATAGACAACTATCATCATGGTTCCACTCTTATTGTCTTTATCATGATGTTTGAGTTGTATCCTTTCTGACTGATACATAGTTGCATTTCTTGGATTTTATGCTTGTATTTGTCTTGTTCTTTTCATGTGCAGGTGTCTGTTCACGAGGATCGTGAGGATTGTGACCAGCTGAAGCGAAAGAACGGGAGCGACGACTCTTCTACAAATACTAGTGTTGGATTCAAGGTAGGCCCTCATCATCGGTCTTTACTGTGCAATTAGGAACCTGCATGTTAGCGTTGTTTGATTGTTGCTAGACCCCATTTAGGCTAGTGGGATCGCCTCTGTCCGCAGAAGGGATTTACCTATACAACAATTTGGCGACTCCGCTGGGGAGTTGGCTTTTTCCTTGTTTGTTTGTCTTGTCTTGTTGTTTGATTTGTAAACTTTGGACGGAGCCTCAAGTCTGGCTAGATAGCCTTCGAAACGCTATTGCTTTGCATTAGCGAAGTAGATCAATGCTACTTCAATCCATCTCCGATTTGGTTTACAAACTAAACGGCTTGGAATTTGCCTTGTTTCTTGGTTATTTCCTTGGTTTCCCCTGCTTATTTAGCTTTATGGGTTGAATGCCTATGTCGCTTCTTGCCTCTTGGTGTACTTAGGTATTGTTGGTTCGGCCTTGGCTCTTTTGTTTTTATTTTTCCATAGCAAACTCAGCTGGTGCTAGTTTATAGTGTGACAGTCGTGCCAGTTGGCGAAAGTTGCACATTTACAACCCACGCCAATTCCTGAAAGGTGCTTGTTGCAGCCTGACAGTCGCGCCAGGCCTGTAAACTTTTGAAGTTTGCTTGGTTGTGAACTTTTTGAGCTTGGGTTTTGTCCTAAGTACTCTTTTCAGACTACTTAAGTGTGTTGGAGTGTGATTTGACTGGCTTTGATCGTTACCCTTTGGGTGTTTTCTTTTTTCTATCGATTTCACATTTCTAGCCCTAGGGCATCTAGTGGCCTTGTGAATCGAGCCTTCCTCAGGTGTTTTGATCTTTTTGTGATCCAGTCGACTCTTTTTCCTGCTCCCTTACACTTGTTTGGTAGTTTTGAATCATTTTGTTGCGTTATTTGGGTGACTTCCTTTGTCTTCACTTGAATTCTGCTTCGTCTCACGTTGAGCCTAGATTACACGGCTCATTGTTGTCTTTGGGATCTTTTTGGTTCTTTGGATGTTTGATTTGTGATTTGAGGAACTGAACGTGCTTGTATTGGATAGAATTTGCTTGCGTTATTTCTCAAAAGTTCTTTAGTGCATTTTTCCATCATCGAAAAGAAAAACCTCTTTTGCTTTGAACTAGTTAATGAAAATTAGAACTTTTCGTTTCGATTAGTGATCAATGATCTTAAAGAAAAGTTTGTTAATTTGCATTAGCTGCATTAGGGAAATTCTTTGTTGTTTTGTGATCATTTCGTTTGCGTGAAAGCTCTTGAACCCTTTCATAATTAGCCTTCATTGAATGAAATGACATGTTTTGGCATATAGATTGCATTTAGGGAATTTTGAGAGATTACATACGGTAGGACCTAAAAACCGAAACTTAACACAAGATCAACTTTAAAATAAATTGAATGAATCTAACAATGCATTGGAACATAACGCTCACATTCTAGAGGTCTAGGCTAGAGATGTGCTCCGACGTCGTTAAACCTAGTCACTTTTGTTTCCACTCAAGGTTGGGTGATTCCTCCTTTCGTGACTCAACTATGGTCTAGTACGGACTTGTGCTCCCACGTACCGTCGAGTATATGGGGAGACTCCACTAGGTTATCATCCTTTATCCACAGGAAGCCGTGTTTGCCACCTTACAGCCCGTAACGCACCGAACACAACATTCGGGAAGATTGACTGTCGTACGGAAAGTCCTTGGTTTTCATATGATTGCTAAGGTGTATATGCAGTTTTACGGATTGTCTGGTAAACCCCTTGCCTAGTTATCCAGAGTAGTCACTTTTTGATCCTTTTCGGACTTCCTAAAAGAAAAGGCTCACCTGAGCATTTGTCACTTCGGGCTCACTAAACATTCAAAGGCGACTAGAGTCATCTTTTTTTCCTTTTCTTGACTCTTTAAAAATGAAAAGGTCAAGTTATGTCCTGAAGTCTTAAAATTTATTCGCCCGCGATCACACGCCCTGTTAGATTTTGTTTGTTGACCATTTGATTGTGTGTCGTGACCTTTTTTCAACCCCGTGTGTGATTTTCCATTTTGATGGCAACTTTTCCGGAGTTCACCAACCCAGGAATCCCCTCTGACGGGAATCGTGGTCATTTTCCTCCTTTTGGGAATGTTGGTGCTCCTTACATGGCAATGTTGTCCCTCCCTAGGTTAACTGTTGGGTTGCTTGTTTGGTTGTTCTCAACCTCTGTGATCCCTACCGTCTCAACTACTGGTCAATCAGTTCCTCCACCCGAACAACATCATGTTGATTCCAAGGTGGACCTCTCCCCTTCTTCGCCTGTTTCTACATCTTCATCTTCTACTTCGCCTGGTCAAAGTCTGGATTCAAGTAACCAGGTGGCTAAGAAGAAGAAGAAGAAGACGAAGAAGAAGAAGTCTCATAAGCGAGAGGTTAAAAGTGCAGCTACTACTCCGAGTACATCTCAGGTCGGAACTCCTTCTGCTCCTTCGCGGAAGGTCAAGTTTCCTTGTAAATTGTGCAAGGATCACCATCTTCTTCGTGATTGTCCTGGCCTCCCTAGGATCTTAGAAGTATCGTCTCATGGTCTAGCCTTCCCCTCATCGTCCTCTGAAGCTCATGGCGATGCTACCCTACCAACTAGCAATGGTAAGAAGAACAGGAAGATCTGATTCCCCTGTAGGCTATGTGAAGGCAACCATCCCCTTCACCTTTGTCCGCTCATGGATAAAGCTTTCGTTGTTTTGGAAAGTCTTACAACTTCTTCACCCCAACTCCCTATTGGTTATCAGAGGCTCTCTTCAGATCCTCTCCCTGTCGACAAAGAGATTGCCTTAGATCCTTCTCTTGTCCATCCTCCTCTTTCTGAACCTGACTGTGCTAAGCCTGTTCCAGACCAACCATTGGTCGGAGAGAGTGTCAACTTGTGTTCACCGCCTGTTGATCACTCTATTTCGGAAGAGAGTCATGCTCACGTTCTTCTCGTGTCATCAGATTCTCCTAAGTTCGGAAACGACCCCCCGATCCCAGCTGATCCAGAGAGTCCTTTGGAGCAAGGGGGAAATCATACGATTCCCCCACCAAGTAGTTTGGTCGTTTCCTTCAACTGGAGTCATTTGACCGCCTTCCACCTTCCATCCCATGTGCCATTCCAGATTACCGTACATGCCTATGATACGGCAGTACCTGGCACTATCTTGGATGAGGGTGCATCTGTCAGTCTTATGCCTTCCACTACTTGGCAAGCTTTGGGCTCCCCATAGCTTGTGCCGGTCGCATAGAATCTGTTAGCATTTGACGGAGGGACTAGTCAACCATTGGGGATCCTCCCGCAATTCCCTATTACTTTGGGAGGCAAAACCGTCTATATAGACGTACTAGTTACCCAAGGTGCTTTAGATTTCAGTCTTCTCCTTGGTCGTGACTATGTTTATGCTATGGGGGCCCTTGTCTCTTCCCTTTTCCGTGTGGTTTGCTTTCCACATGATGGAAGGATCGTGACTATAGATCAATTATCATTCTTTAGTCCCTCGGTTTTATCCCCTCCTGGTTTTTACCCACCGGTTGTATCTGCCCCGTCGCAGGTCAACTACGTGGCTACTTATCCCATGCCTGTATCCAGTGATGTTGCCGTCGTGCATAGTTCCTGGGGGCATTGGGTCCTGACTTCCAAGATGTTATCCTTCCACCGAGAGTGGCACTCTTGGAAGCTACGACTTCTTGTTCATTATGATGAAGTTCGGGCGGAGCATAGTTCACTTTCCTATGTCAAGCTCCTTAAAAAATGAAACTAGGTTTGGTTGGAGCATAGTTCGCTTTCCTATGTCAAGCTCCTTAAAAAATGAAACTAGGTCTAGTCGGAGCATAGTTCGTTTTCCTATGTCAAGCTCCTTAAAAAATGAAACTAGGTTTGGTCAGAGCATAGTTCGTTTTCCTATGTCAAGCTCCTTAAAAAATGAAACTGGGTCTGGTTCAAGCATAGTTCCTGATCTTGTGTCAAGCTCGTTAAAAAATGAAACAAGGGTTATGAGGATAGTTCTTTTACTGTGTCAACCTCATTAAAAAATGAAACAACTCCCTTTCCAAATCGAATCTTTTGATTAAGATCTCGTAAAATACAAGTCGAGTCTTTCCAAGATCTCGAAAGTGAACCTTCATTCCATCCACTTTGTGATGCATGAGCTTGGGGGCAGTCCTCATTTTCATCATTATGCTGGGCATGTAACTTATAACAAGATAGTTTTTCATTTCAAGCTTGTGTAAACATGAAACCGAATCCAAGCAGAGTTCTCCATGGTTCAAGCTTGTGTAAAAATGAACCCATACCCATTTTACATCTTGTGATTGTTGTCTTTATCCGCTAAATTCTATTAGATGAGCCTTGGTTGTTTTCATCCCATCGCCACCATCTCTTTGGCCGATCATATGCTTTCACTTGCTCGTTTTCCTTTCCTGAGGGACCGCAGTTAAGAGTGGTTTTGTTAGCTAGCCTCTTGACCATTACATGTTTTGAGCAGTTCCACCATTGCCGGAACTAGTTCCTACCCTTTATACCACTCGTTCCTCTAGGACGAGTCACCTTTTAGCTCTTTTCAGACTTGTAAAATATGAAAAGATTGTCGAGCATTTTTTCCTCTCGACTCGTTAAATGGAAATGAGAGGCGGTCGTCTTTAAACCCTTTTCCGACCATTTAAAAACAAAAAGATTGTCGGACCCTTGTCGTTTCCGGTTCGTTAACATTCACGAAGCGACGTGGTTTCGATCGCTTTTTTACTTTTTAAGATCGGGATCACTATTTATGAAAATTACTCCTCGATCGTAATGATCGGGCGGTTCTTTCGAGCATTGTTTTATACTTTTTCGAGCTCGAGGGACACAACTTTACGAAAAAGGACACCCCTGGAGTTTCCTTTTCCGCTGTCTTTTCAAACTCTCTAAACATGAAAAGACACCGAGTTCTTCCTTTGTCAGACTCGTTAAAACTTAATGACATCGGATTCCATCAAAATGACGCCTCCCAAGCATATGCTATCCCCGTCAAGCGTGTCATCCAAAAATAACCGGGGTACTCGCGAGAAATGGTGGGAAAAAGCAACCACAATTATCGTCGTGTCAGCAGTATGTCGCTCTTGAACATGGCACTTGTCTGCATTCGTGTCTGGGTGGGGACATCTCATCTTGTTTTTACACTTGCCTCCGTGGGTTTGGGTTATCCTGTTTGACCTCTCATCTGCTCATTGTCTTGTCACCATGACCCTTGATCATTTGATGTCAAATATTTCCAATTCCACTGTCGTGCCGCCAATATGTTCAAGAGAAGTTGACCTCTGCAAAATACTTAACCTCCCTCTGATACCTCACACAAAACATTTTATCCTTCTCTGTCTCGTGTCGATGATGTGGGAAACATTATGGCCCACCTTCAATCAAGGGCACTTCCTGTTGACTTCAGCTCATTATCCAGGAAGATTGACTTAGAGACTCCCTTCAGGTACCTTGGAGCCTGCATGCCTCAATGGCAAGTTCTTCGTGTTCGACATGAGGTTTTCCTCATTGGCCTCCGATCAGATGATTCTACGGGTGTTCAACATCGACTCACTAATTCTCACGCCGTGGATTGTACCTATAGTACCTTGAGGACCACTGTCATTATTGGTGGTATCTCTCGTGTTTGTTAACAGTTTTCATCATTGACTGGTAATCAGACAATGTTCCTGCATGTTCGACTTCAACTCCCATATTTGCATGCATGAACTTGTACTTTGTTCGGGTCGAGATGGAGCGCAAGACCCTGGATTTTGTCTGTTGAGATCCAGGTTGCATTTTGTCGATTATTATAATCATTACATGACTCATTCACTGGATGGCTGTGACCATGCCTGAGTCTATTCATCGATCCTCACTGGATGGCTGCGTCCATACCTTGGATCCAGATTTTTATGTACTATGCTATGCATGGCTGCGCCCATACCACATACATCATGTACTTGAGATATCAGTTGTACTTCTTTGTGCAGGCTCTCTGGCAGTCATGTTTTCAGTCGACCATGTTCTTGTAAAGCATTTCACCCCTCTCTCTCTCGGGCTTCATGTTTTAGGGGGCATCTGTTACATAGTATTTTGTCACCATCCCTGTTACCCCTTCTCCCGCACATTGGAGGACCTATTCCGAGACCTGTGAAAAGTGACATAACTTGAAAACAACTACATTGTATCCCCTTGAGTATGTACTTCATATTCCCTGAAGACACCTTCTGCAAAATACTCATAAATATAGCCCTTTTTCCATTGGCACTGTTCCTCAGTGTATCACTCGTGGCAATGGGGGAAATCCTCCAAAGAGGGCGTGCCAGCTGGCGCTCTGTCTCAAAGTCACACTAGCGCCAACCCAGTTGGGTAAAGTTTTTAACAAACCAACTTGCAAAGGTTCTTCCTAACCTATTCATGAATTGATTCCATTTTGAGTTAGTTCAGTTGGGCTTCGAATCTCCAAAGGAGGGATGTAGTTCTCCACCTCTCATGGAAGCTTCCTAATGATAAGGACAATCCCATGAATCTTGTGGAAGATCTTATCTCCTTCTCCTCTCTCTATATAAGCTTGTCCTTTTGCCTTTGACAAGCTAGTTAGTAATTCTACTCTTCAAGCTCCAAATTCTAAGTCCCAAAGTCTGAGAATTGCTAAGCTCATGCTACAAGAGGCCTTGTTCATCCCCATAAGGCTATATCTTTAAGGAGGAGATCCATGTCCAAGTAACCAAGGAGGGAGAGGCTTGTTCCCCATCCCCTACAAGCTTTGCAAGGCATGTGTTGCTGATCACCCAGCCAAAGGAGGATTTGACGTCAGAACTTGGTTGTATTCTCTTTTGTTTATCAATAATAATAGATGACTATCATTATGGTTCCACTCTTATTGTCTTTATCATGATGTTTGATTTGTATCCTTTCTAACTGATACATAGTTGCATTTCTTGGATTTTATTCTTGTATTTATCTTGTTCTTTGCATGTGCAGGTGTCTATTCACGAGGATCGTGAGGATTGTGACCAGTTGAATCGAAAGAACGAGAGCGACGACTCTTCTACAAATACTATCGTTGGATTCAAGGTATGCCCTCATCGTCGATCTTTACTGTGTAATTAGGAACCTGCGTGTTAGCGTTGTTTGATTGTTGCTAGACCCCATTTACAACACCTGCTAGAGAAGTCTCCATGGGTTTGTTGCTCTCCATGTGGAGTTTCCTTAGTATCTTGTTGGCATAATTTTGTGAGACACAAACAACTCCCCATCTCCCAACCATACCTCCATGCCAAGAAAGTAATGCATGATCCCCATGTCCTTCATCTCAAACTCTCTTGCAAGGTCCTCCTTGCAAGATTTGATCAGTTGATCAGCACTTGTCAATATGAGATCATCAACATAAAGTACAATGATCAACAGTTTACCTTCCACCACTATGTGGTACAGGTTCGCATCTGCTTCACTCTTCAAGAAGCCCAACCTGATGAACTTGTGATCTATCTTGGTGTACCAAGCACGAGGTGCTTGCTTCATCCCATACAACGCTCTCCTGAGCCAACACACATGCAACTCACGGTAAAAGGTCTCAAAACCTTCAGGTTGCTTTATGTACACCTCTTCCTCAATCATGCCATTAAGGAAGGTTGTGTTCACATCCATCTGATGGATCTTCCAACCCATATGTGTTGATAGTGCCAATATAGATTTGATTGACGAGTACCTTGAAACAGGAGCAAAGGTCTCATCTTAGTCAATCCCCTCTACTTGTGAAAAGCCACGGGCCACAAATCTAGCCTTATGCTTCTCCACACTACCATATGTAGCTTGTTTTATCTTGTAAAGCCAACAGGAGCTCACCATTGATTTGTCCTTCAGTCTCGGGACAACATCCAAACATTGTTACGAACTATGGAGTCATACTCCTCCACCACGGAATCAACCCACTGGTTGTTGCACTACTTCCTTAAATGAAGATGGCTCTATCACAACACATTCACCCATAAGAGCCATATATCCAATGTACCTCTCAGGTAACCTCCTCTACCTGTGCTAAGAAGTGGGTGCTCCCACATTCTCCTGTGCATCATCCAACAATCTGTCAGCCTCTCTGGTGCACTTTCTTCCCTCTCAGGAAGACTCTACCTGAGTGGATGTCTCCACTCCCGGATCCTCTGCATGTGGCTGCTCCACATCAATTGAAGGCTTCTCAACCTTAGGATCTAAAATATCCTCATCCACATGTAGCTCAAGCTCCCTCTCAAGGGAAACTCGCATGGCCTTCTCCTCGTCGAATCTAACATCCTTGTGAACCACTGTCATCTGACTGTTCAGCAAGTATACCCGATAGTTGTGAGGTGTATTAGCGTACCCCACAAATATCCCCAACTATGTATTCGGCTCAAGCTTCGTTCGTGCATCTTTGGTCACATGGAAATATCTCGATGACCCAAAAATCTTGAAGTGGCCAACATCTGGCCTCTTACTGGAATAAGCCTCCTCTGGTATCTTCATCTCAAGTATCTGGTGTGGGCTATGGTTTTGAACATAAATCATTGTGTTGCATGCCTCAGCCTATAAGTGTAGTGGCAGGTCTTGATCATGCAACATCACCCTCGCTGCCCCTACTATGAGTATGTTCTTCCTCTCAGCCACCCCATTCTGCTGAGGGTTATGGGGTGCCTTCAGCTCTCGTTTAATCCCTTCTGCTGCACAGAATTTCTTAAAATCATTTGAGACATACTCACCATCGTTATCACTCCATAGAAATTTAACCTTCTTACCCAACTCTTTCTCCACCAACACTTTAAACTCGCAAACCTTTGTGACAATTTGATCCTTTTTCTGCATGAAAAATATCCAATATTTTTTAGAAAAGCCATCAACAAATATAACATAATACCTTTGTTTGGCCATGGATGTTGTCGATAATGGTCCATGCGCATCTGAATGGACTCGCTCTAGAATAGACTATGTTCGACTGCATGTTTTGTGAAAGGAACCTGGAAGACTTGGTGTATTTTCCCAAAGTACACCCCTTGCATGTATCAACTCACTCAAGCGTACCTTTGGGAAGTTCGGTAGAGATATGATGCAATATCTTCAAATCCCGATGATCCAAGTGGCCCAATCACCTGTGCCACAACTCGCCAACATCTTGGCTCTGCATCCTTTTTGCTTTTGTGCTCAAAGTAGCACACTCCTCTACCTCCAGCTTATAGAGATTCTTCACCTGAATCCCTATCTTCTTTACTTGACCCATGGTTATGTGTCGAAGGAACACCTTTCCTTTCAAGAAGATCACATCATTACCTCTATCCTTAAGCATGACAACAGATACCAAGTTATTCTTCAGCCCGGGCACATACATAACATTCTTCAAGGTGAGAGGAGCCCCATTCTCCCTCTGAAAAGCAATCATGCCCAATCTAGTAACATTATACTTCCCGTCGTCATCCATCTCGATATGCATATGGAGATCTTTATACTCCACATCACTGAATAACTCTTTGTCGCCACTCATGTGGAATGAATCTCCACTTTCTAAGTACCATACACTTCCCATAATTGATGAACCATGCATTCTATTAGGGAAAAGTCCAATTCGAATTGAGAGGCCAAACCCTCACCCACACTCTCATGACAATGAAAGCACTTAACTTTTGTCATGTCTTTCTTCTTACCTCCATGATAAGAATCCGATTTGGAATGAGAATATTTCCCTTTCCGCTTCTTCACCTTAATCACTAAGGCACAGTTCTCTTCATCATCAATCTTTGATGAAGAGTCATCCCTAGTGTTCCTACTAATCTCCTCCTGCATCAAATACGACCGTAGTATTTCCCAATCTGAAAACTTCTCCCAACCATTGACAGAGTCCTGATAACTATGCCAACTCTTTGGGAGCCCTAGAATAGAAAGACTCACCATATCGTCCTCGGCCACCGTCATTCCAACACTTCCAAGTTCATCATCACACTGAGTGAACTTGGTCAAGTATTTTGGAATCGTCTCCCCTTTCTCCATTTTAATTTTTTGAAGTTTGTCCTTTAGTGCCAATTTCCTTTGGTCAGTGTTATTCTGATACAAGTCTGTCAATGTTTTGCACATAGCATACCGATTTTCCTTTCCATGGAGACTCGAAAAAATGTGGTCTCGAACTCCCTCAAGGATTAACCTTCACCACACACTTCTTCCATTCGGCCAAATTCTGTTCATTCGATGATGTTGGCTTAGTAATTTCTTGATCAATGAATTCCTTCAACCCAATATCCTCTAACACACCCTCCATTTTCTCCCTCCATGCTATAAAATGAGTTTCCTTCCAAGGTATACTTGAGCCGCAAACCTTAGAACGCCATCTGTCGATCCTAAAGTATGTATTGCAAATTCGAATTTCACCTGTAACCCAAAACTCAAAGCTTCAAAATCTCCTCTAGTATATTGTTCTCAGCTTTGATACCATGTAGAAAATCTTGTAGATTCACAAGTTCACGCAATTTACTAAATCACGTGACAAGACTCTAATTCTACTTTCAACCAGTGGAAGCCACTAGATTGATGAAAACAATATGAACAAGAAGCAGATAAATCAATGGCACATAACACAATATGTATCTGGGGAAATAAACTTCTCAAAACCCCGCTATATGTATTACATATATCATAAATATGAGTTAATATACAAAGCTTTTTATCACGAGAACAATTCTGCACAAGTATGCTCAACTCTCTCAACTCACAAGCTAGCTCTTGGCCAACACTTAGCCAATTCTGCAGCTCTACAAGCCCCTAATCTCTTGTGTAATTCCTAGGATGAATAGCCTGTATTTAAAGGGAAATTCCTCATCCATAACTGCGCAATCCAAAATTAGGTCCTTCTCTAATTGTACGCATGATATTTACAACTCAGTAAATCATACAACTGATAGCATATTGTCCCTACACTCTAGTCTCAACTGGGTATTTCTCTGAACTGACATGCATGAGTTTTTGATGAGGGAATCTTCTGGAGTGAAACTTGTGGATGAACTAATGCACCAACTAACCATTAATCCTCTATTAGTTCCATAAATAGTTAGAACTAATTTAACTGAACTTAACTCAATAAACTAAGTGATCTAATTTGCAAGTTCTCATGAGAATAGAATTCGATTTTAATTCTCAGTTTAATTCAAGGACAAATTAAACTGAAATTTCCTGTTGCCATAATTTTCTCAACACATTACATTTTAAATTCATCACGCCCCATTTATAATGTTGTAATAGGATGTGGCTATTTAAATCAAATGATTTTAGTGATGAGAAGAAATGTTGCAAATTAGTATAAAAATTATTATTACAATTCTTCTAAAACTATATATTTTGTTAATATAAAAAATTATTTAATTTTATTATAAAAAAATTAATCATGGTAAACAAGGAACCTAGAGTGTTAGTTTGGTGGTGAAAGAAGCTATGGGGGCTAAGTTGTTTTCCAAAATATTAACTCTTTCAATGGTGTGTTTGTTAAAATAAGCTTCATATAGGTGAAAATTATAAAAAATAAAATAAAATAAAGATGCTTCTTAGGGCCGAATTGGTGCCCTCTCTGTAAATCGGAAAAAGAAATAATGACCCATCTCTTTTTAGAATTCCCTTTCGCTAGTGCTATGTGGAGCATTGTTCTTATTTCTTTATATATGAATTTAATATGGAAGGGTTTATCATGTTTGGATGCTTGGCACTACTGGTGGGAGAATGCTTCTCCCAAGAAGTTTAGAAATATTCTACCCATTATCAACTAAGGGATTTTGTTAGGCCAAAATCATGTTATGTTTTATAATAAGGCTACATCCCATGACAGAGTGGCAACAAAGTCATTAATAATATATGATATTATTCCAAATTTAACTAATTCACATAGTCCTAGACAGATTTCTCCTTAAGTGGTGGATAGAACTTGTCCTTGGGCATAATTTGATGGTGCTTCTCAAGCTGATGGCGAATGTGGGGAGGTGTTGTTCTATATTTACAAGATTTCCATTTTTTCAAATTTCAAAGTGGCTTGGGATGAGATTATACAGTCCAAAGCTTTTGTTATTATTTTCTATTGAAAACGAATGCATATAACTCTAGATTTTTGGTGATTCCCTCATTATCATTAATTGGTTTAATGAAACTACTAAATGTCACATCAACACACTCATTACCATGTTGGAGGAATTTTTATAGTTGAAATATGGTTTTGACCAAATTCTCAGTTCTCATATTTATACGAAAAGGAACTCCATGGAAGATGACCTTGCCAAAGTGCGGATGCAACAAGACAATTGTACGTGGAAGATCAAATAACATAATGGAGATGCACACTTCAAGTTTTACCACGGGCCTTTCATAGAAGGCCTGGGGTTGGACCAGTTGCAAGCTTTAAAAAATTTGTCATATTATGATCTTTATGGCATATCTTTATTTTTTTATCCTCCCTCTTTCAAAGGAGGGTATATGTTGATGCTTTTCATGGTGATATTTCTGTGTACTAATTATACTTGGATGTAGGACTAAGAAGGCTTTTGGGCCTGACTTTTTTGGAATTGTTTATGATGGATGGTTGTTTTCTTTTCGATGGCCTATTTTTGAATGCACTACAATGCATATGTAAAATATAATGTTCGCCTTCTTTAATGAAAATTACGATTTTTCTATGGGGAAAATAATTTAAAGGATTTATTATTATTATTATATATAAAATATTTTATGTTATGTTATATCGATCTGACATATATTAATTAATTCAATATGCTCATTGTCACATAAATTATTAATATTGTAGCACCTCGCTCTAACTTTGATATTACATCAGCCTTGAAATTTCCTTATGTTCGGATCTTATTTTTTAGGACCTTAGATCAAGGATCTTGTTAGGTCCCTATACTACTAGTGTAACCCCTTATTGTTATTAGTACAACCCCCATATTATTATTATTGTGCCCCATAGAAGCCCATTATTGTTATTATTGTACTGCCCTTACATTATTATTGTTATTTCGGCTTTGATTATATTATGACCCCTTACACTCCTACATATAGAAAGGAGGTCTTTTCATTTGTATCATCCAAGAATTGTTCATTTGTGTAATGTAAAGGAGTTTTCCCCCTCAAAGAGGCTTATTTCTAAGGCGTTGATCTATCTTTTCTATCTTTTTGCGAGTTGGTTCCATAACATTTGGTATCATAGCTTTGGATTCTAGGGTTTCTTTGCTCCAAACAGTTCATCGTGGTATTTTTGCTATAACTTTTTTTTGTGACGTCTCAAAAGCTAAAAAAAAAAAAAACCAATTGAGAAGAAATCTTGTTGACCCGTGCATCTGAATTTCAGATCTTGTCCCGCTGTATTTTTGGAGATATGATATGAGGAAGCTAGGGTTTTTGCAAGCTCCAGAATTTCATCTAAAACAGGTCATCGTGGTATTTTCTCTATAACCTTTTGAGAAGAAATAGTTCTGAATCTCGAATCCAAATTTCAAATCTTGTCCCACTATATTTTTGAACATATGATCTGAGGAAGTTAGGGTTTTTGTAGACTCCCAAAGTACATCCTAAACAAGTGACCTTGGGAAAATAATCATAACTTTCTCTCTGAGAAACAAATTGAAATTTCGTAAGAAGTTACAGAAAGAGGACGAACTGTAGTTTTCTGTGCATAGTTTTTAGATCCGAAGGTTGAAACAGTGACAAGTGGAATGTCGTACAAGTTAGCTCTACTGAAACATTATATAATTAGGTCATCTTAGGCAATTGGGCATAACTCTTTCTTGGAGAATCAAATTATGATCACACTTGCAGGGTTAGAAAGAGGACTCAAAGGGCTACTGCATGAGACAATTTCAGAACTTTGAGATTTGAAAGTACAAAATTATAGTCATTTCAAGATCGAGCTCCTGAAATCAAGAAAAGGCGATATGAGGAAGTTTGATGGAAAGGATCTAGTAAATTGGATACTACAGATGGAGCAATATTTTGATCTACATGGTGTACCACTATTACAAAAGGTATGTACTGCATCTTCATATTTAGAACCGATCAATTTTTATGGTATAAAGGGCTTTGTTCTCGTAAACAACTTGTTACATGGTCAATTTTCACGAAGGAAATGATAGCATATTATGAGGATACAAAGAGCAACACCTTCTTTAGAGCAACAATGCAACAATTGGAAGAAAAAAAGAGAAAAAGGGCTTTATTACAAAGTGGAAAGAAAAATTATGGCAACAAGGAAGTCTACCCCTCACAACTATAAAGATGGAAGTGTTGTTTCTCCTAGCCTTCCACAACCTACAAGGGTTACACCACAACAATTGGAAGAAAAAAGAGAAAAAGGGCTTTGTTACAATTGTGATAACAAATACATTAATGATCATAAATGTGCTGAGAAGAAATTATTTTACATTGATTCTAGAGAGGAGGAAGAAAAGGATCAAGAAACATCAAAAGAAGAGTATATAAACCAGGAACCAACCCCAAATAAAGAAGAAATGAATCCAACCATATCTTGTAAAGCATTGGAAAGAATTACCACTCCTAAAACTCTCAAGATTGAAGGACATATCAAGAAGAAAAAGGTTCAATAAGTGAAAGATCACATCGAGAAAGAAGAAATGAATCCGACCATATCTTGTAATGCATTGGATGGAATTACCACTCCTTAAACTATCAATATAGAAGGACATATCAAGAAGAAAAAAGTTCTAAAATTGAAAGATCACATCGAGTCTCAAGAAATCAATCCGACCATATCTTGTAATGCATTGGAAGAAAGTACCACTCCTCAAACTATCAAGATAGAAGGAAATATTAAGAAGAAAAAGGTAAAAGTGTTGATTGATTCAGGCAGTACCCATAAATTTTATTGATTGAAAGATAACTAAGGAATTGAATTACTTCCTATATCCAACATTGGAGTGTCAAGTGATGGTTGCAAGTGGAGGAACCATAAATTGCTCTGGAAAGTGCCATAATATCAAGCTATCCATGGGAGAATATGTATTGAATAGTCCAATGCTTTCCATTCCAATGGGTGGTGCTGATGTTTTACTAGGAGTCCAATGGCTACAATCTTTGGGTACGATAGCTTTTAATTTTCAAGAACATTTCTTGAAATTTTTTTGGGAAGGAAAGGAAGTTGAATTGAGGGGTATCGAAGGAAAACCTGGAAGGATAATCAACTCTAACAGCATGACAAAGCTTCAAAATAAATAACAATGGGGTGTAATTGCACAATTATGTTCACCAGAGGATCCCACATCGAAAACATGTATTTCTCCAGATCTTTAAAACGTTTTGGACAATCATTCCAAGGTATTTGAGACTCCCAAAGGCCTCCCACCTATTCCTGATCATGATCATGCTATTCATTTGATTCCACAAAGTGTTCCTTCAAAACATCAAGCCTTACATATATCCATATTCCCAAAGGAGTGGGAACTCATTCAAAAGTTGCACAAGATCCCAGTTGAAACTGTATTGTGAGAACTTGACAAGGAAGGAAAAATCATATTGGAACTTGAAGCAGTCACAGAACTGAGAAATTGAAAGCTACGAAATAGATCAATTTCAGAGTATCTCATCAAGTGGAAGAACTTACTCGCTAAAGATTCCACATGGGAGGACAGCAATTTATACAGAAGCATCAAGAACTACTCAAGCGTTGAGGACAACACTTTTTGAAGGAGAGAGGCAGGTTAGGCCCCTATACTACTAGTGTAACCCCTTATTGTTATTAGTACAACCCCCATATTGTTATTATTGTGCCCCATAGAAGCCCGCTATCATTATTACTGTGCCCTTACATTATTATTGTTATGTCGGCTCTGATTATATTATGACCCCTTAGATTCCTATATATAGAAAGGATGTCTTGTCATTTGTATCATCCAAGAATTGTTCATTTTTGTAATGTAAAGGAGGTTGCCCCCTTGAAGAGGCTTATTTCTAAGGTGTTGATCTATCTTTTCTATCTTTTTGTGAGTTGGTTTCATAACAGATCCAGTTATTTTACTTTTATTGTTAGTGGATGTGATAATAATTGTGATGTACTAGTTTGATGTGGTGATGATGATGGATGTGATAGACTTGTTTGGTGACAATGTGTAATCATGTTGATGAATTCATTAGGTTGGCTTGTTTTCATATTCAGAGGACTAGCTTATTATTTACAATTAGTGATTATGTTGATCATTATGTCATGATGATTATTTATCATGTGCAATTATATTAATGGGTAACATTATAAAAATATGTTGTTGATGATTATTGAGCGTGGTAGGAGACCATGCTTATGAACCTACATGTGATGAGTCAATGGCCTCTCGTTTGTTTGATTTCATACTATAACACTAAAATTTAAAGTTCAAATTAATATTTTGTTGTGATTACTAATGGCATGATAATGATTGCAGGCACAAATCGATTGCTTAGCTGAATGAATCACACGTGGGTGATGGGGTTGTACAAGACAAATGGAACTTCATGGCAGGGGTGGGATAAAATCCTTCATTCCATTGGCTAGCACACCCATTGTGACTTAGGCTAGAAGGTGTTGGGATACCTTCTCTCTAAATCTGATGATGCTAGGAGGGTGGACCCTGGCTTGAGTCAGTCACGAGGATTTACTATGGGGCATGCAACGAGGCAGATTCCACGATCCCTAGAACCATTAGTCTCACTATAGAGGGTGACATAGGATATGACAATGGTCTTAGTCATAACACCCCATTTTTCCCATAATAGTCACAAGATTCCTGAAGGGCAAGTGACTTTGCACCCTTGGAAATTCAAAGGGAATTTCTTGAAGGGCACAACCAACTTAGCACCCTTCGCATCAAGAAGAAAAAAATTGAAAGATACATAAGAGTTCATAATCATACAATAATGAGCACCAATTCAAATAATTTAGTAGGTGGGGTTTTAATCAGGACAACTAAATCAAGAGTAAACTTTAGGAAAAAGGAAGAATATGAAGAATTGTAAAGGGACCAATTTAGTAACTTAGTTCTCCTCATATTGGCAAATATTAAATACATATTGTGTATTAAAATAACTCCAAAAGTATGTATGTGTTCTAATAATAAAGGGGGAAGGAGACATACATTTTAATTAGAAACATTAATCCAAGGATAGTTTAACCTCATTAAGAAAATAAGGTGGTTTGTGAAATTAAACAGTAATAATTTAAAATTACAGAAATTAGAGGAATTGTGCAGTTTTGATAGGTATTCAGCCTTGAGATTAGAAATTACACAATCATGGAAGGTAGCCCAACACTGAGTCCGGAAACTGCACAATCCCTCACTAAGCTCACAAACTGTGCAGTGCACTAAGTTGAAAAGTTTCCCAATTCCCCACAATTGCACAGTCTTTCCTGGCAGTGTGTATGGCAAGTTGCCCTGGAAAAAGAAAAAAAATAAAAAACCTAAAAAAAAGAATCCTTAAAAAAAGGGATCTATTTTTAGTATCCCAAAGGAGAAAACTTTCGTTATTTTTAGAAACTTCCATTAAGTGTCACTTTTTCCTTGATTTTAAGCATCCGCATCATAAACCCTAATTTGCTCAAATCTATTTAATCGATGCCTCTAGAGCTCATTTTCACATTTGATCTTGGATTTCTTCTATTCCTAAGGAGATCAAGGAACCTTCAGTGTGGTTGGGATAGAACTAGCTAGCAGTTGAGGTGGAAGGTGAACAGATGTAGGATCAAGAGCTTGCTTAGTAGATTGAGAACTTGATCAAAGTGACAAACATGGAGATGTAACAGGAGCCACAGAATGAAGATGTTGATCTCAGGTTGAGCACACCACAGGTCACCATTAAGTCTCCTCCACCTCCAGCAGCAGAGCTAGCCTTGAGCGAGGAAGGGGATGTTATTCTCCTTGATGATGATTGAGTAATGGATGTGTACAATCTATCAGTTTATGAGTTCCAAAAGAAGAATGTACAATCACTGAGAAAGAATTTTCCATATTATCATGCATCACCTGCATTCATTAGAGAAAGGGTGATAGTGGAAAAACCTAGGAAGAATCCAAATTCCATTGTCAAATTCAACTTGGACTTTACAAGAGAAACGAGATCAAACATTTAGTATTTGATGGCTGAGAATGAGAAATTGGCACAGAACTTGAAGGCTTCTAGGCCATGGGTAGAACAACTCCACGTAGCAGCACATATTGCCGTTTCTGTATAGGTTTACTTGGAGGAGATGAGAGTAGCGATACTTGCTCAAGTATCGACACTTGGAGAAACCATGCAGAAGCTTTATGAGGGGTTTGTAACCATACATAACGCAGTTCTTTTGCATGGCTTATAGCAGAAGAACAAAGATTTTGTTAAAACTCTCAAGAACATACAAGTTTCCATCACCTATGTGAAATAATGGACAATGCGATACAAAGGGGTGCCACTTGACTTAATTGAGAAAATGAAGCCACGGGTAGAGCTAGAGAAAGAGAGATTTTGGATATTGATGCAGAACAACAAAGAACTCACCTCATTTATTGGTAACATTTGGTTCTCATATGTACGGTTGTTTAGTAGATTGGATGTCTTGGTGAAAATGCACAAGATCACGTTAGTTGGTTCACTCACCAAAGCCAGACCCAGGAACCAAGTCTGACAGGAGTAGCTAAGACAGATTGCCACCAAGGAATATTTGGAGTTTAACAGACAGAACATGTAGAACTACATCAGTGGTCATGTCAAAATTAGAACAATGTTGCTCATCCTTCACAACGAACTTGAAATTGGTTCCAAGACATTGTACCTAGATGCCATGGAGGCTCGAGTTCATTTCCATCCAGACACCATCACGAAATTTGGGGATATCATCACACAGTACCGATATTGGCACCAATATGTGATCGAGAAGCATTAAGTGGAATTTGTTGAGCTAGAATTTTCCCAAACTCAAGCATCATAGTGTTGTGTCTTGTTAGGCTGTCAAGTTATCTCTACCCTATTTTGTCTTATATGGGTATAAGTGTAAATTGTAATATTATTTGTAATTATGCTATAAGTGAAATTCCAAGTGTCAATATTGGAATATGAAGAGTCATGATGTAATGTGATGAGTCATTTTGTAAAGAATTTGAAGAGACTTGAGGGTATTCCAAAGGTCACAAAGGGGAGTTGAAGAGTCAACCCCTCTTGTTATAAATAGAACCTCATAACTCATGCAACAGCCTTCTGGGAGCCATGATTTTGGCTAGGCTTAGGCTTAGAAGTATCCTGGGAGTATTGTGAAGATCCTTGGCTTCTCCATAGCGTAGAGTGAGTATACTTCTTTGGAGGAGCAGGTGTTCCTGACTTTAATGGTCCACTATTGGGGCTAGTGGTCCATCAATGGTGTATGTATGAATAGAACTTTCACTTATAATAAAAATCAGAGCCGGCACACTTTCATGCATATATTGTTAATATAGTAGGAATATTATTGTTGTATTTACAATGTATATTATTTAACTTAGGATTATGCTTATGAACTATTTTGTTTTCATTTGTATGAATCTTGTTGAATGTGTGTTTTTGTATTAATTCATCACTTTAACTTGTGGATTGTTCCGCATCTTATATTTTGATGTCATTACGCTCGTGTGTTCCTTTCAAGTTGCGTACTATTATAGGCTTCTAAGGGGCACACTTTATTTTCCCTTTGTGAGTTGGAACCTTCATGCATCGCAGTTGACTTTCCGCAAGGTCACACACTTTCTCTCACCAAAGTCACCGTACTTCACTCTGCGAATTTTCACAATCAAGGAAAAGCATTACCACTCACTATTAGAACTCCCACTCCAAACATTGTGAGGTCTAGTTGGGACTTCATATCAAGGAGAGCTCTGTTAGAAAATTATATATTACGAAGAAATGGAAAACATAAAATATTGCAGAAATATAAACATAGAAAACGCATAAAACAAGAGAGACACAGATATATGTGGTTCACCCAGTTTGGGCTATGTCCACCCCGAATAGCCATTCCTTCCTTAATATTATCCAACAAAATGAAGAGACACAACCTACAATAGATCTGTTTTAATATCCTTTGTTTTCTCTCACAGTCTCACCTCTTTGTTTCTCACTCAGAGAATACACATATATAACACAAACTCAATATAATACCCTCATACAAAGAGAGTGGTTGCCTTCTAGGGGAAAAAACCCTAAACTAAAAATAAGTTCTACCGTCAAATCATCCACCTAATGAACGGCCCAGATTGACTAGAAATTGCTATACTTTTACAGGGAAATTTTACATATGTTTTTAACTTCAGGGGCACTGGCCCCGAGACCCCGCCGGGGGACCGCTGGCCCCCAGACCCCCTAGCCAGGGGAGATCGGCCCCCCGAACCCCCACGGGGGGGAAAAGTCCCCCCCGCACCCCCCTGCTTGGAGGGGTGTACAAAATTCCTGGGGTATACATCCTGCTGAAACAAAGACCTCTGAACAATCATGCTCCACACACAACAATCTCCCACTTGGAGAATGATTGTAGCAACTCCACCACTACTTCATTTGCTGGACAATGTCTCCTCTTTGGACCTGGTTGTTTCTCATCTTCATTTTCATCCTTGAAGACCACTTGAAACTGAGCATATTCTCAGTTTCTCCCTGGTTACAACTTTTGTTAGCATATCTACAGGATTTTGGCTAGTGTGTATCTTTTCCAGCTTCAACTCTCCATCTTCCAACATTGATCATATGAAATGGTACTTGAGTTGTATGTGTTTTGTCCTGGAATGAAATGTTGAGTTCTTTGCAAGATGAATGGCACTTTTGCTATCACTATATAACGTGCCCATATCATGCTCCTTACCCAATTCACCCATAAAACTTTGTAACCAAATCATTTCTTTACTAGCCTCTATAGCAGCAACATACTCTGCGTCTGTTGTTGAAAGTGAAACAACACGTTGGATTTTTGAAACCCAATTGACAGTTGTTCCACCAACAGTAAAAATACATATCTTGTAGTGCTCCTCATGTTATCTCTATCACCTGCCATATCTGCATCAACACATCCCTGTAGAGAAATGTTTGGACCACCAAATCATAATGCTTGATTTGTGGTACCTTTCAAATATCTGAGAATCCATTTCACTGCCATCTAATGTTCCTTTCCTGGATTGTTCA
>APFE030680113.1:137182-149574 GCA_000404065.3 Pinus taeda
TTACCTATCCATGCTTCCTCTGGAACACCACCATCCAAGGAACTTGAAGGCCCTCTATTTATTAGATAAACAACAGTATCTACAGCATCTGCCCAGAACTGTAAAGGCAATCCTACATGCAATCTCATGCACCTTGCACACTCCATGATTGTCCTGTTCATCCTTTCTGACACACCATTTTCTTGTGGTGTTCTTGGAACTGTCTTCTCTCTGCAATTCCATGCTCTGAAGAGTACTTATCAAACTCTTTGCTGCAATATTCACCTCCATTTTCTGATCTAAGACACTTAAATTTCTTTCCCGTCTCAATCTCAACCAAAGCTTTCCATTTCTTAAAAGTATCAAATACATCAGATTTATTCTTAATACAATAAATCCAAGTTTTTCTAGTTGCATCATCAATAAAAGTAACATAATAACGAGAGCCACCGAGAGATGATACCTGATCAGGTCCCCATACATATGTATGCACAAGCTCTAATTTTTCATTCTTCTTTTCTTTCCCAACTCTGAGAAATCTGACTTTTTTATGTTTTCCATAAATGCAATTCTCACAGAAGTCCAAATCAACATTCTTCAAACCCAGCAACAAATTCCTTGAGTGAAGAATCTTCATCCCTTTTTCACTCATCTGTCCAAGCCTATGATGCCATAATGTTGCATCTACTCCTTTGGAAGTTAAAGCATTAACAGAGTTAGAAATGCCATTGCATAAATACAATGTACCAACCTTTTCGCCTTTTGCTATTACCAAGGCTCCTTTGGTGACCTTCCAATCTTTATCTGTGAAAGTTGTCACACAACATTCACCACCTAACTTCCCTGTTGAAATCAGATTTTTCTTTAGATCTGGAACATGCCTTACCTCCTTTAGTAGCTATTGGTTTCCATTCTGTTGTTTTACAAGAACCGTACCCATTCCAACAATTTTACAGGGTTCATCATCACCCAAACGAACTTGTCCAAAATCTCCTTGAACATAGTCATGAAAGTATTTCTTATCAGGTTTGGCATGGAATGAGGCCCCTAAATCCACCACCCAAGAATCAGTGATATTTTCGAAAGAAAGAATCAAAGCATCTTGTAACACCTCACCTGTCACATTTGCTTCATGATTGTTTTCTTGTTGTGCATCTCCTTCTTTTCCCTTCCGAGATCTACAGCCTTTCTTTAGGTTTCCTTTCTTTCCGCATTTCCAGCAAACTATCCCCGATCTGGACTTGGATCTGCCTTTCCTTGATTTACTGCGATATCCTGAGCTCTTTCCTCTTTCCATTTTTCTTCCTCTGGACTCTGCACTCAAAGCATTTCCCGATGTCTCACCGGAGCTTTTCCGTCGCATTTCCTCGCTAAGGATAGCACCGACAACATCATCAAACTTTAAAGTACTAGATCCAGAAACAGAGTTACTAATGGCCATTACCAAACCATTCCAACTTTCTGGTAATGAGCAAAAGAATAACAAAGCTCTAACTTCATCATCAAATTTTACCCCTACAGAACATAACTGACTTGTAATGGTATTAAAATCATTTAAATGGTCTGCAACAGATCCTCCTTCCGACATCTTCATATTAAATAACTGTTTCATAAGAAATACCTTGTTTGAGGCCAAGGGTTTTTCATATAGTTTCTCCAATGCCTTAATCAAACCCTCTGTCATTGTTTCCTTCAAAATGTTGAAGGTGACCGACGCTGCGAGGCACAACTATATTGTTCCGAGTGCCTTTCTATCAAGAAGGTTCCATTCTTCGTCCTTCATACCCATCGGCATCTTTGCTTTTCCGCCTAAAGGTAGGTATAGATCTTTCTGATACAGATAATCTTCCATCTACATCTTCCACAGTGAGAAGTTTTGGCCGTTAAATTTCTCGACCCTAAAATTACCATCTTTCGCCATTGCTCCCACTCAAACGAGGAAGCCTTCTTTCCTACGAGTTTATCAGCCAAATAGACCTTCGGCTCTGATACCAGTTGTTAGAAAATCATATATTATGGAGCAATGGAAAACATAAAATATTACATAAATATAAACACAGAAAACGCATAAAACAAGAGAGACACAGATATACGTGGTTCACCCAGTTTGGGCTACGTCCACCCCGAACAGCCAGTCCCTCCTTTCTATTATCCAATAAAATGAAGAGACACAACCTACAACAGATCTACTGTAATATCCTTTGTTTTCTCTCACATTCTCACCTCTTTGTTTCTCACTTAGAGAATACACATATATAACACAGACTCAATACAATAGCCTCATACAAAGAGAGGGGTTGCCTTCTAGGGAAAAAAACCCTAAACTAAACATAAGTTCTACGTCAGATCATCCGCCTAATGAATGGCCCAGATTGACTAGAAATTACTATACTTTTACAAGGCAATTTTACATCTGTTTTTAGCTTCGAGGGCGCTAGCCCCGAGCCCCTGTCCGGGGACCACTGGCCCTTGGACCCCCTAGCCGGGGGGGATCAGCCCCCCCGGACCCCCGCGAGGGGGACAAGTCCCCCCTGCACCCACCCGCGTGGAGGGGTGTACAAAATTCCTGGGGTATACATCCGGCTCAAACAAAGACCTCTGAACAATCATGATCCACACACAACAATCTCCTGAACATTGGTGGGTCCAACACCGTCAACATTTTTTGCACCAGAAGGAGGGCCTGATGACAAGAGGATTCCTTGAAGTATGTTTTGAATTTATACACTCATTTAATGACTTATTCCTAAATCATAACCCCAGCATTTTTTTCCATACACACAAAACTGTAAGTGTCAGCGAGAATTCTTGATGACTTGTCCAATTTGAAATTTAATGGCAAGGGTGAAACAACCTTATTTGAGAACATCACACATTTTCTTGATTTCTGCACAAAGCACAACATCCATTGTGAGGATGTTGGTTGTACGTTGTTCATTCTCACGTTTGAAGGGTGCGTATGAGAATAGTGTAACACATTGCCTAGCAACTCCATACACTCTTTCAAACAAGTTTTCATAAGTTTGTGTCGTGCATTTGATTTCTATGATCCTAAAACTCTATGCAAGAAAATTTTGAATTTGCAAAAAGCACATGATGAATTTGTTCAGGATTTTCATGACCGTTTTATTTATTTCTTCTTTGAATTTCCAAAAGATGATGTTGATTAGTCTTCCTTGGTAGACAGATTCCTATATCTTGTTCACATTTCAGAAAATCCACACAAAATTGAATCTTTCAACCCTCTCCCAACATACCTTTGTATTATGGATTCTAAATTAGTGATGGATGAGGTTGTTGTTCCAAGTGACCCTTTGTCCCCTTCTCATCAAATAGGTCCATTTCCGCAGGTTGAGGTGGGAGAAGTTGAGAATTCATCCGTTGATCTACGACCATATTTTCCCACCTCACATACTCATAATTTCTATGAGTGTGATTCTGATGGTTATGATGAAGTGTTATCTCCTCGTCCTCCATCCTTTGGTCCTTCTGATCCTCTGGATTGTGATGTGTTGTGTTGACCTATTTTTAATCTCTCTTTTGATGTTCACAAGGATCAATTTCTAGATGGATTTGGTGTTGAACAGCCAACTTGTGATATCATTTTTGATGAGTATGTGTGCGAGTCAAAATATGAACAAGATTCTATGATGAAGGATGACATCCTTCCTTCTGTACCTCTTTCGCATTATCCTAACATTTTCCATGATTCTGTCATTCCTGTTGAACCTTGTGAAAATTCATTTTATGTTGATGTCACTACTTTCAATCATTCTCAGAACACGTGGAATGCAATTTTTTCATCTGAATGTGGAGAGGACCAATCTTTTCTACCTAATCCTCCCAATATTTTATCTTATCTTTCTAGAAATATAGAGGGTGAAATTTCTTGTTCTCCATCATCCTCGCTTTACGATTCATTAGATCATGAGGATGCCTCTGTTTGTAATATTGAACTTTTTATCGTGGATGTCGTGTTCTTTTCGTTAATTCATTTGATCAGGATTCTAAGTTTTCCACTGTCAATCTTTCCAAGTCATCAATATTTGATGATCCATCTTCTAGTGAATTGAAACTTCCGCAATTTGTCGAGACACTTCATCCTGAGTGGATGCTTATGTCAGGTTCTCATAGCCTTGAGGTCAATTCCACTTCCAATCAAAAAAGTGTTGAATCTTTCCAGGCTCCTCATCCCTTTATCGCACCCATTGAAGATCAATACGCTTTACAATTTTTGCATCCTCCATATGTATCACATGATCCTATTGCTTAGCCATTAGAGGAGTCATACGTGGTGAACACAGTGGCAAAGTGAAAATTTCCTTCTTTCTCTATGTTCACCTATTTTCACAGTTTGAAAGTTTGTGCTTGCATTTCTTCAGGATGCAGTGTATCTATTGTTAGAAAATTATATACTACAGAGCAACGGAACACATAAAATATATTGAAAAAATATAGAAACACATCAAACAAGAGAGACACAGATATACTTGGTTCACCCAATTTGGGCTACATCCACAGATAAACAACTAGTCCTTCCTTTTATATTATACAGCAAACTAAAGAGATACAACCTAACTAAGATCTGTTGTAATTCCCTCTTCACTCTCAGACAATATTCTCTCTCTTTCTCGCTCAGAATACAGATCTACATAGACGCAATACAATTCCCTCATATATAGTGAGGGGTTGCCTTCTAGGGAAAAAAACCCTAAATTAAACATAACTTCTACCTTCAAATATCCACCTAATGAACGACCAAGATTGACTATGAAATTACAACATTTTACAAGGCAATTTTACATCTATTTTTAGCTTCAGGGACACTACCCTCAATCCTTCGTCGGGGGTGCCTCCAAATAATCGTCATTCCCCCCCTGGCGGCATACATTTTACGGGCAGTGTTGCCGCCACATTACGAAATGGGGTCCAATGCGGCGATACCTATGAATAAGGAAGGTAGTCAGGCTCCACACCCAACAATCTCCCACTTGGAGACTGATTATAGCAGCTCCACCACTCCTTCATTTGCTAGACAATGACTCCACTTTGGACCTGGTTGTTTCTCATCTTCTTCATCATACTTGAAGACCAATTGAAACTAAGAATAATCTTAGTTTCTCCCTGGTTACAACTTTTGTTAACATATCTACAAGATTTTGGCTAGTGTGTATCTTTTCCAGCTTCAATTGTCCATCTTCCAACACTGACTGTATGAAATGGTACTTGAGTTGTATATTTTTAGTCTTGGAATGAAATGCAAATTTCTTTGCAAGATGTACGAAACTCTGGCTATCACTGTATAACCTGCCCAACTCCTGCTTCTTACCCAATTCATCTATAAACCTTTGTAACCAAATCATTTCTTTACTAGCCTCTGTAGCAGCAACATACTATGCTTCCAATCTTAAGAGTGCAACAACACTTTGTAGTTTTGAAACCCAACTAACAGTTGTTCCACCTACAGTAAACACATACCCTGTCGTGCTCCTCCTATTATCTCTATCACCCACCATATATGCATCAACATACCCCTGTAGAGCAATGCTTGAACCACCAAAGCATAATGCTTGATTTGTAGTACCTCTCAAATACCTGAGAATCCACTTCACTGCCATCCAATGTTTTTTCCTAGATTGTTCATGTACTTGCTTACAACTCCCACTGGATGTGCAATATCGGGCCTTGTGCAAACCATTGCATACATTAACCTTTCAACTACTGATTCATATGGAACTTTAGACAATAAGCTATTTCTTCATGAGTCTTGGGATACACCGCCTTACTTAGTTTAAAATGGCTAGCCAAAGGTATACTAATTGGTTTTTCATTTTGCATATTAAATATTTTCAACACCTTTTCTATGTACTCACTCTGAGACAATGTTAATTTTCGATTCTTCATGTCTCTAATTATTCTCATACCAATGATTTGTTTTATAGCACCCAAATCCTTCATTGCAAATGATTTTGCCAATTTATTTTGAGCACATTTATTTCCTGCATGTTAGAACCTGCAACAAGCATATCATCTACATACAATAACAATATAATATAGCTTCCATCATTTTACCTTTTGAGATAAACACAATGATCAGAGTAACATCTAGTATAACCTTGTTCAGACATAAACCTGTCAAATTTTAGCTACCACTGCCTTGGAGCCTGTTTTAAGCCATTCAATCTCTTTTTCAACCTACACACTAGTTTCTCTTTCCCTTTGACCTCATATCCTTGTGGCTGTTGCATATATATCTCTTCCTCCAAATCCCCATGGAGAAAGGTTGTCTTTACATCTAATTGCTCAAGATGCAAATCTTTAGTTGCTACTAGACTTAAAATAGTTCTGATTGAAGTCATTTTAAAAATAGGAGAAAATATCTCATCAAAGTCTATACCCTTTTTCTGTGCAAACCCCTTCACCACAAGTCTAGTTTTATATCTTTTTCTACCTCCATCTTCTTCTTTCAACTTGTAAACACATTTATTCTACAATGTTGTTTTACCTGTAGGAAACCTAACTAAGTCCCAAGGCTGGTTATGTGCTAAGGAGTCCATTTCTTCTTTCATGGCTTACTCCCACTTCTTCCTAGTTTCTACCTGTACTGTTTCTTCATAACATTCTGGTTCACCAAAATCAGTCAACAATACATAATATAATGAAGGAGAGTATCATTCAGGGGGTCTACTTATCCTGGTAGATATTCTAACACCACTTTAGGTGTTTGAGGTGCTTGCTATTGTTGTGGTTGTTGTGGTTGTTTTTGTTGTTCTGGTTGTTGATCATTATGATTTCCAGGCACCTTCACTTTTTTTGTGATCTCATCAAGCACTGCATATTCTCTTTTTTCTTTCTCCTGTTTCTTTTCCTGCATCTTATCCTTATACAAAACCTTTTCATTGAATATGACACCTCTGCTCCTAATGATTTTGTGTCTTTCATAATCATAAAAACGATAACCAAAATCATTAACACCATATCCAATAACAGTACATTTCTTTGATTTTGCCTCAAGTTTTGTTTTATTTTCTTTATTAATGTGGACAAAGGCTTCACAACCAAAAGTCTTTAAAAATGATTAGTTTACCATTTTACCTATCCATGCCTCCTCTAGAATACCACCATCCAAGGACCTTGAAGGCCCTCTGTTTATTAGCTAAACAACAGTATCTACAGCATCTGCCCAAAATTGTAAAGGAAATCTTGCATGCAATCTCATGCACCTTGCACGCTCCATGATTGTCATGTTCATCCTTTATGACACACCATTTTATTATGGCGTTCCTGGAAATTTCTTCTCTATGCGAATTCCATTCTCTAAACAGTACCTATCAAACTCTTTGCTGCAATATTCACCTCCATTGTCTGATCTTAGAAACTTCAACCTTTTTCCTATCTCATTTTCAACCAAATCTTTCCATTTCTTGAAAGTATCAAATACATCAAATTTATTACGAATACAATAAATCTAGGTTTTTCTAGTTGCATCATCAATAAAAGTAACATAATAATGAGAGCCACCGAGATATGATACTTGAGCAGGTCCCCATACGTCTGTGGCCACAAGCTCTAATTTTTCTCTTTTCTTTTCTTTCCCAACTATGAGGAAACCGACTCTCTTCTATTTTCCATAAAAACAATTCTCACAAAATTTTAAATCAACATGCTTCAAACCTAGCAACAAATTTCTCGAGTGAAGAATCTGCATCCCCTTCTCACTCATGTGCCCAAGCCTATGATGCCACAATGTCATATCTTCTCCTGTAGAGGTTAAATCATTAACAGAATTAGAAATACCATTGCATAAATACAATGTACCAACTTTTTCTCCTTTTACTATTACCAGGGATCCTTTAGTGACCTTCCAAGTTTTATCTATAAAAGTAGTCACATAGCCTTCACCTCCCAACTATCCTGTTGAAATTAGATTTTTCTTTAGATATGGAATATGTGTTACCTCCTTCAATAGCCATTGATTTCCATTCTAATGTTTTATGAATATTGTACCCATTCCAATGATTTTACAGGGTTTATCATCACCGAATCGAACCTATCCAAAATCTCCTTGAACATAATCATCAAAATGTTTCCTATCAGGTATGGCATGGAATGAGGCCCCTGAATTTACCACCAAGGCATCAATAATATTTTCTAATGAAAGAATCAAATCATCTTGCAACACATCACCCGTCACATTCGATTCATGATTGTTTTCTTGTTGCACATCTTCTTCTTTTCCCTTCTAAGACTTGCAGTCTTTCTTCATGTTCCTTTCTTCCCACATTTCCAGCACAAAATCCCCGATCTAGACTTGGGTCTGCCTTTCCTTGACTTACTGCGATATCCTGGGCTCTTTCCTCTTTCCATTTTTCTTCCCCTAGTCTCGAGAGACAAAGCATTACCTGATCTCTCACCGGATCTTTTCTGTCGCATTTCCTCGCTAAGGATTGCACTGAAAA
Source organism: Pinus taeda (assembly GCA_000404065.3). Taxonomy (NCBI): domain Eukaryota; kingdom Viridiplantae; phylum Streptophyta; class Pinopsida; order Pinales; family Pinaceae; genus Pinus; species Pinus taeda. The sequence goes on from APFE030680113.1 coordinate 145,621, forward strand.
CATCATCAAACTTTAAAGTAATAGATCCATAGATAGAGTTACTAATGGCCATAACTAAACCGTTCCAAATTACTAGCAATGAACATAGAAATAAGAGAGTCCTAACTTCATCATCAAAGGTAACCCCTACAGAACTTAACTAACTCGTAACTGTAAAATTCATTTGAATGATCAGCAACAGATCCACCTTCTGACATCTTCATATTAAATAAATGCTTCATAAGCAATACCTTATTTGACGTCTATGGTTTTTCATATATTTTTTCGAGTGCCAACATTAAACCCTTTGTTGCCATTTCCTTCAAAATATTAAAAGCTACCGACACTACTAGGCACAGCCATATTGTTCCAAGTGCCTTTCTGTCGAAAATATCCAATTCTCTGTCTATCATACTCGTCAACTTCTTTGTCTTTCCGCTCAATTGTAGGTACATATCTTTCTGATATAGATAATCTTCCATCTGCATCTTCCACAACTAGTAGTTTTGGCCATTAAATTTTTTGACCCTAAACCTACCATCTTCTGCCATTTCTCCCACTCGGACCAGGAACCCTTCTCTCCTACGAGTTTATCAGCCAAATAGACCTTCGACTCTGATACCAGTTGCTAGAAAATTATATATTACAAAGCAATGGAACACATAGAATATATTGCAGAAATATAGAAACACATAAAACAAGAGATACATATATATACGTGGCTCACCCAATTTGGGCTACGTCCACAGAGAAACAGCCTATCCTTCCTTTTATATTATCCAGCAAACTGAAGAGATACAACCTACAGAAGATCTGTTGTAATTCCCTCTTCGCTCTCGCACAGTCTCGCCTCTCTTTCTCGCTTAGAATACAGATCTACATAGACGCATTACAATTCCCTCATATATAGCGAGGGGTTGCCTTCTAGGGAAAAAAATCCTAAATTAGACATAACTTCTACCATCAAATCTCTGCCTAACGAATGGCCCAGATTGACTACGAAATTACAACATTTTACAAGGCAATTTTATATCTATTTTTAGCTTCGGGGGTGCTACCCCTGATCCCCCACTAGGGGGGGCTCCAAATAATTTTCATCACCACCCCTAGCGGCGTACATTTTACGGGAAATGTTGCTGCCACATTATAAAATGGGGTCCAATGCAGTGATACCTATGAATAAGGAAGATAATCAAGCTCCACACCCAACATCTATACACCAACATGCACCTGCATAATGTCTCCCATGTGCATTTCTTTCTTTCTTTTATGCGCTTGCTTTCAAACTTTAAACGTTTTGATTTGTACTATCTTATATTTTTTGTTTGTTGTTATGTTTGTATATATTTCTTGACTTTCATTCCCTCGCATACATAGGCCGACCAATACGTTAATGGCTACATTGGAAGTATCACTTCACATGAGTCTGGCCTGTTCACTATTAGGTTAGGGGTAGGAGTAGTTGTTTGATTTTCTTTTTTGATTTCTTTGATTTTCTTTTTGTTACATTCCGCTCCACCCTTGTCTTCTATTTTTTTTCTTTTTAGTCATAGGATAGCTTCCGCATGAGACCATGTTTGGATTCTCAGACAAGCAAGGTGAATTCCAAGAGGAATTTTTATTATTATCAAAGCTTGGTTATCTGTCTATTCCCTCTCTCTATGTGAATATTCTGTTTCTTTTAGTCGATGATAATCTGATGGAAAATAAGTTCCTTTCGGAGAGAGTCAGAGTGGAATCGCGATGCTTGAACTTTTAACTTGTTCTTCCACCTCTAATCAATCTTCTATTTTTATTTAATCCTTGTCAACTAAGTTGAGTAGAGTAAGGAGGGTAGGAAAACCTTAACAAGTATGTCATAAGTGTATATAAATATCCTTCTCTGAAGGGATAACGTCTTCTGCTCTCAATAAGTCGAGATCACTATTTTGCCCCCATGAAATAAATAAGGGCCTATGCATAGTTCTTTGAACAAATAAAAATGAAAAATGAAATAAAGGGTGAAAGAAGAGAAAGGCTTCCTGCATAGAGAGGTGAAGTGAGAAAATCTGTTAGGGTATTGTCTAGGCTCATTGGAAGAAGAGAAATGTTTTTTTTCCTGAAGTGACAAGGTCGGGGTATTGTCTAGGCTTGCTAGCAGTGAAGCAACACCAGACATGAAAACTAAGATTCTAACAATCTCTTTGTAGAATTTCTTGAAAATTCTCCACAAATATACCTCTGAGATCTATGTAGAAAATCGGATTGTAGATTAACTTGATAATGCAATATACCAAAGCAAAATACTATAATCTACTTCTACTACCAATTTGTGGAAGCTTAAAGACTGAGCAAGATTTGAGCTGAACACATATAACTAGAAGAAGAAGAATCAATGCACATGGAACACAGAAAATACTCAGGGGAAAGCCTCAGCTAAAAACTGCACAATCTGTATTATCATACAAGGTGGAAATGCATTAGAATTATACAAAGCCTTAGCTCTCACAGATAGCCATCTCTCAGTACAATCCTCCTAGATGCTCACAGGCAATCAAAGCTTCTCACAAGCCTTCTCCTCTACCATCCAAGCTCATATTCCCTTGTGTAGTTTCTCCTGGTTGATCCTCCTGTTACCAAGTGGAATACTGATCACTCACACTGATCCTACACCCTGTTAGAACTGTGCAATCCTCAAGGAACCTTACCTTGACTGCATGCATGAGTTTCCTTTATAGGAGAAAACATGCAGCTGATAGTACATTGTCCTTGACATTTAGCTCAACTAGGTATTTCTCAAAATAGACATGCATAAGTTTCTGATGAGGGAATCTTCAGTTATCTGGAGTACACTTGTTGAATGCATGCATGCGTCAACTAACTAATAACTCACAATTAGTTCCTCAAAGAGTTTGGAACTAATTTAACTGGACTTAACTCAGTAAATTGAGCTAACTAATTACAACTCAAATATAACTCAATCTTATCTCCTTAACTAAGGGATAATCTCCTTAGTTTAAGGGATAACTATTGCATGACTTCAGAAAGACTTCTAACTTGAATTTCTCCAAATAATTAATCCATAATGAATTAATTAATTATTTCCAAGCAACTGGTGAGACTAAATTTGATTTTAATTCACTATTTTAATTCAAGGACAAATTAAAATTGGAATATTCTGGATTCTATTTTTATCATTTCTTGTTGTTGTGTTCAACACTCCCTCTCAACAAGAAAGGAATTCAACTCGATGTTGACCGTGAGCCTTTGGAATAATATATATGCAACACTTCTCTCTAGTGTTGCTGCTCCAGCAACTCTAGAAACAAAAAACATCCAACTTGAATCAGTATGATGCATCTGTCATCAAAGTCTCTGACTGTTATTGCCTCTATCAACTGAAAAATTTGCACTGTTGTTGGCTCAGCCTTTCTGCAATGTTGTAAATCCTTCTCTGCGCTCTTCAGTATCTAACTGCTCCAGCCTCTTTCATTTGATCTCTGACTGCATTAATCCCACTGATTCTTCCCACTACTATGTACTTTGGTCTCCCATAGCAAGGTACGATCCATGAGATAAAACCTCTCAATGGACCCTGCCCAATTTTAGCCTTCTTGAGACTATTACTTCACATCACCCCACCTCACACCTGGAGGTATGGTTGCATGTGATCCCTCTGCTGACTCTAATTTTGGCTCCTCCACAATTGTTTGAGACTCCTTTTGGGACTGCATGTTGAGAGGTAATGTACTCTCCCTCTCAACCGCCAAGTCTCTAACATTTTCCTTTCTCCTCGAGGCTTTGCATGCATCTTGAACCTCAAGAGCATACAAGTTCTTAACTCATGAACCAATCTGTTTCACCTGTCTCGTGGTGATGTGTCTAAGGAAAACCTTTCCCTTACTAAAGACAACATCGTAGCCTTTGTCCTCCAACATCGCGACTGATACCAAGTTCTTCTTCAGTCCAGGCACATACTTCACATCTGTCAAGGTG
>APFE030680113.1:186466-215961 GCA_000404065.3 Pinus taeda
TATTTTCCATTAATGAAATGAAGTATTATTTCCGCTACATCTTTGTGTATATGGTTATCTCTGTAATTTGTTGTGTTCTTGTTTAAGTCTAGATCACTCCATGAGAAGAATTCGATTCGGAGTGGGACGCCTTCCCTTTCCTTTTCATTGCTTTACTTTCTTAGGCTAGATTTTCTTCATCATCATCCTTGGATGAAGAACCATCTCATGTGCTCCTCCTGATCTCCTCTTGCATAAGATCTGACCATAGTCGTTCCCAATCCAACAGTTTCTCCCTTCCTTTCATAGAGTCCTAGTAGCTATTCCAGCTCTTTGGAAGGCCAAGGAGAGCGAGGCTCACCATATCATTATCGGCAGTAGTTATTCCCACACTTCCAAGCTCATCTCTACAAGTGGTGAGCTTGTTCAGATATGTGGAAATAGTATCATCGTTCTCCATATTGATTCTTCAAAGCTTATCCTTGAGCACCAATTTCCTCTACTCGCTATTGTTTTGGTAGAGGTCCTTCAATGTCTTCCACATTGAATATGGAGTATCCTTCCCATGGAGACTCGAGACAATATGGTCTCAAACTCCCTCGAGGATGATCTGTCTTGCCCTCACCACACACTTCTTCCATTTAGCCAACTCTTGTGCATTAGTTGAACCTGGCTTTGGTATTTCTTGGTCAATGAAATCCTTCAAGCCATTGTCTTCTAATACAGCCTCCATGTGATCTTTCCATGCTATGTAATTCGGGCTACCTTCCAAGGCATATTCAAGTCTCAAGCCATAGAGCTACCTTGAAGTATGATAAGAATTCGATTTGCACCTGCAACCTCGAACTTCAAACTTTGAATTCTCTTCTTTATATATTGTTCACAGCTCCGATACCATGTAGAATTTCTTGCAAATTCTCTACAAATCTACCTCTAATATCTATGTAGAAAATCTAACTGTAGATTAACTTGATAATGCAATATATCAAAGCAAAATATTATAATCTACTTCTACTATCAATTTGCGGAAGCTTAAAGATTGAGCAAGATTCGAGCTGAACACATATAACCAGAAGAAGAAGAATCAATGCACATGAAACACATAAAATACTCAAGGGAAACCCTCAACTAAAAACCCCACTATATGTATTATCAAACAAGGTGGAACTACATCATAATTATACAAAGCCTTAGCTCTCACAGCTAGCCAGCTCTCAGTACAATCCTCCTAGATGCTCACGGGCAATGAAAGCTTCTCACAAGCCTTCTCCTCTACCCTCCAAGCTCCTATTTCCTTGTGCAGTTTCTTCTGGGTGATCCTCCTATTACCAAGTGGAAGACTGATCACTCACACTGATCCTACACCCTATCAAAACTGCAAATTCCTCAAGGAACCTTACCTTGACTACATGCATGAGTTTCCTTTATAGGAGAAAACATGCAGTTGATAGTACATTGTCCTTGACATTTAGATCAACTGGGTCTTTCTCAAAATAGACATGCATGAGTTTCTAATGAGGGAATATTCAGTTATCTGGAGTACACTTGTTGACTGCATGCATGCATCAACTGATTGATAACTCACAATTAGTTCCTCAAATAGTTTGGAACTAATTTAACTCGACTTAACTCACTAAATTGAGCTAACTAGTTACAACTCAAATATAACTCAATCTTATCTCCTTAATTAAGGGATAATCTCTTTAATTTAAGGGATAACCGTTGCATGACTTCAGAAAGACTACTAACTTGAATTTCTCCAACTAATTAATCCATAATGAATTAATTAATTATTTCTAAGCAGCTGGTAAGACTTAATTCGATTTTAATTCACAATTTTAATTCTAGGAAAAATTAAAATTGGAATATTATGGATTCTATTTTTATCATTCTTTTTTGCTATTTTCAACACTCTTTTACTTGTGCATTTATATACTCCTCATCCCCAATCAAAACAACTCAGTCTAAATTGGCTTGGTATGTGTGTTGTCAACGAAGAGAATGGTAGGGACTACATATTTAACTCAAGCTAGTGAAGAAGTCATGATAATCAATGAACTGAACAATACTTCCGAAAGAGTTAGACCTTTCTTGCATGAGACAAGATCCATCCAAAGAGTTGGAGTTCTACCAGTGTGTCATCAGTGTTGTAGCAGCTACAACCACCCTCCAAAATTTTGCCTATGCTTTGTTTTTGGAGCCTTTCTTCCTATCTATAGGAGCTTATCTTGCACTGATTCAAGTATTCATGCTATACTAACACTTATCATTTTCATTTGTTCTTGTGATTTCTTGATTTCACACCTAGCTGATCTTTCTAACTCACAAGTTGATCTTCTGACTTGGTCTCACAATAGTTCTAGGCTTACCTCTAGAAACTGTGCAATCCTTAAGGCAAACCAGCCTTAATGATGGGAATTGCATAGTTTTGATTGGAAATCACCCTTGAGCTCAGAAACTGCGATACATGGAAAGCATCCCAGCACTAAGCCCAGAAAATGCATAATCCCTCACTGAGCTTAGAAACTATGCAATGCACTAAGCCGGAAAGTTGTCCAGTTCCCCAAAATTGTGCAGTCTTTCCTGACAGTGTGCATGGCAAGTTTCCCCAAAAAAAATAAAAAATCAAAAAACATCCCTAAAAATAGGGATCTATTTTTAGTATCTCGAAGGAGGCACTTTCGCTTTTTTTAGAAACTTCTGCCAAGTGTCGCTTTTTCCTTGATTTTAGGCATGCGTGCCATAAACTCTAATTCACTCAAATATATTTAATCAATGCCTCTAGATCTCATTTTCACATTTGATCTTGGAGCTCTAGCATTCCCGAGGAAATCAAGGAACCTTTGGTGTAGTTGTCGTCACTTTTCTAGGTGACTTTCACTTTTTGTCGCTTTTTGTTGCTTTTTCTATCGCTTTTTGTCATGTTTCTTGTGTTAGTGTTCTTTTACTTATTTCTCTTCATAGTTTCTGGAGTTTCAACTTGTTTTAACTTGTAGAAGTGTTTTTTTAAGTTTTCATTTTCCTTTCAATTGTGTTGCATTGGTTTTCTTGTTTTTCCATCGATGGTCGTCATTGCGGCAACTCTCCTCACATACTTGATTTTCCTTCTATTTGATTAGTTGTTGCAATTAATCTACATTTATTTACTCACACTTTGTCATTTTTTCACTCAAACTCACATCATCACTCACTTCTGCTCATTATTCACACTTCCACCGAATAGATCTACACTTGCATTGGCCAGATCTTGCCTTTCTCATCTGGGCACTGCACAATCCTAAGGTTCAAGCCACAAGATTGGCCTCTAGAACTACGCAGTTCATAGTACAGGCTGGCCCAACTACGCATTGTACAGTTCCAGGGTTCAGCCTGTCACATTGGCCACTAAGACTGCATAATGTGCATTCTCTCCTAGTGTCTTCCCATGTTGTGCAGTCCCAACCCTCAAGCTTCATCCTTGGTTATTGGTAATGCACAATGCACAGTTCCCACAGTCAGCCAATCTCCCTTGTTGATAAGAAGTGTGCAATCCTTATCTCTAGTTGCCCAGATTGTTGATTAATCATGCTTTGAAGGTAGATTTGTTGAAGCTAATGTTTGCTTGCCATGAGTGTCATTTTTGTCCCATAGGTACCACACTTGTGAAGCAATTCTCTCCAGCATTCATTGTTACTATGGCACCAAAGAGAACTTCTTCAAAAGGGACCATTGAAAGAAGTACTGGGGAGGTTGTTGAGAAAATATCATTAGATTTGCTAGTGTATGCAGACACTCAGTTGTTTATAGAAAGGGCATCAACACTAATATGGCAGCAATTTAATGAATCTCTTTCAACAAAGAGCCTTGAGGTAGATCTAGAGGACTAGTAGGTTTATCTCAATATCCGGTAGTCAGGACTACACAAGGTTGCATGCAGATATCCATCCTTCCCATGTGTAGATTTCATTAGCTGGATAGTCTCACACATTGATGATATGACCATGACATTGAGCAGTTCCAGCGGACAAAATCTTGCTACCTTTCGGGAAGAAAATTATCATCGCATGTATCACTTGCTTGAGCTAGTGAAGCCAATGGACTCATTTTTCTATGGCACCAACAGTGATGTGAATACACAAGACATTGTCAAAGGCTAGGTGAAAGATCCATCGAACTTCCAATAGAAACCCACCCATTTGTAATAGACAAAGTCCATCAAGAAGGCCTACCAGCGCTTGTTTATATTAGCTTGCAGGATCCATGGTCAACAAAGCATGGATACCTTTCTTGAAGGGTGGGCAGTCTTATTGAACCAGGTTGTGAATGATGGGAAGTTGTTCAACAGGTCATATATGTTGACTCGAAAGTTGAGAGCCTATGTACCATAGGCCCAGAGTCCTCTCGATGGTGAGAAAGAGAGGTTCTATATGTCTACATATTTATTAGATGCAATCTGTGCACAATAGTAGATCCCTGGCACGAACTGGACATGGACACCACGAGATACTTTTGTGCATATTTATTGCAAGATGCTTTCGGATTGCAGTCATCGAGGGGTAATGGAACAGCTAACTAACCATTCATCATCCTGCTTTACAATCTCATCTTTGAAGAAGATCCACCTTGCATATCACAAGGAGAAATGGAGGCAATAACAGACATCGCAAATTGATATGCCTCATTTGGGTGGCACCTTCCTTAGAGTGTTCAGTGGAGAGAATCCTTCACATGTTTCACCAAGGTATGCCTTCGACAAGCTTGTCATGCAAGAAGTGTTATATCATCTCGCCATAGGGTTGTCAGCAGCTTTGCACAGGAAGAATAGATCACCATGGCCCACTCTTCCTTTTCAAATTGGATTATATGAGATAAATAACTTGAAAGTCACAAATATGAAGGGAAAGGAGATAGTGAAGGTTGCATTCGGTACTTGAGACTTTAATCTCTATGATCCCCATGGTATTTGTAGATATCACTATGCGAGAATTTACTTTCAACGGATCAGCGGGGCATTTCATGATCCGGATTTAAAAGGGAACGCAACAAATTATAAAGATAACCATAAACACAGAGATGCAACAGAAATAATACTTCATTTCATTAATGTAAAATACTGAAATATGCTTACAAACAAGAATGGAAATAAACCAGCTAGGGCGATGGTAGCTTATCTCTGAGAAGAGATGTGGCGGCTACATGCCTATGAACTGTCTTACAATGAGGCTCAAGGGCATTTTTATTATTGAACAATAAGAGAAAACCCTAAACAACGAAAACCCTAACCTGAGGAGATGTAACACCAAGATTTTGTGGGCCCCGTTGGGGTGAGTTGGACAACCAACTTCACGGGGTCACGAATTGGTCATATTATCTCCATTTGACGTGCATGATAGCCCGTTGGAAATATCTCTCCAGGGACTACGACGGAAAAGACGATTTTAAATAGAAAATCGATGGTCGTAGATTTCCAAAAAAGTCGTTTAGGGCCTCAAAACGGCTCTAGAAGTTTAGGACCCGAAAAACTGCTAAAAATAGTAAACTGTGTTGTAATTAAGGAAACTGAAAAACTGAAAGAGATAGTTGTGGGGGTCCAAATGGGATTGGTGGGTGGCCACCAACATCCACCTAGATCATTCCTCCCCCCTTAGGAAGCAATGGTCCCCATTGCGTTGAGTTCCTCCCTGAGATGAGGAAGCTTCTGCTGAGTTGGGTCTCTGGTGAGCTGTTCTGCAATCTTTGATGTGTCCAGAAATGGTGGGAAGCATGGTCGACGACGATCCACATTGAACACTCGATGCAAGCGAAGGAATGGAGGAATGTTGTGCTTCAAAGAATTGTTGCCTGTAGCCTTGTTACTAGTGTAAGGACCATGTCGAAGTGATATGAGTTTCTGATGGGTTCTGGTAAGGCGTTCTCTCTGCAGATGTAACCAAACTTTGTCACCCACCTCAAACTTGTGTGGTACCCCTATGGGTAAGGAGAAGTTGTTCTTGTGTTCTGTCATGACTGTATCCCTCTATTGTTGTTGCTGCGTGGAGGAACCCTTCGCGAGGGTCATGGATGTAGCAACAATCTTCCCCTTACTTTGGGAGCGAACCAGACAGAAAATAAATTTCCTATTCTGTGAGATGAGCTTGCTGCCTTTCTTAGCAGTGATCAAAGAGGTGGCGATAGGTGGAGCTACTTCTGGTATCCTGTATAATGAATTATTCAAAGAAATAATGATAGCACAAGGCCTTGACTCATACACAGCATGTCACCTCCACAAGTATGGTTGGCCTAATAATACGTCACAAACATCCAAGGGTGTAACATCACAAAATACCTCGTCTGTGAAGGGCTTCATGCTGTAGGGAAGGCAGCATTGCTGGCGAACTTTGAGATCTCGTCCTTCATGAAGCCACCCGATATTGTACGGTTGTGGGTGTGGTGTAGTTGGTAGGCCCAACCTCTTCGTGACCTCTGCTAAAATGAGGTTCTTTTGGCTACCATTGTCAACAATGAATTGCAGCGGCGAACCCTTCACCCACATCTGTGAGTCGAAAAGGCGTTCCCCCTCCTCTAGATCTTCGGGCTCATTTTTCTGGATCTTGGTAGTGGCAATAGTGGCGTTGCGCTCCGCATCAATGATCCGCTTCCCTTTTCCATTCCCCTTGTCAGGTTCTAGCTCAGGGTCGAAACATGCATCTGATTCGGAAGCCTTCAACTCGGCCACCAGCGACTGCTTGGTCCGACACTCACTTGTGTTATGAGTGGGACTCTTATGGAACTCACACCACTTTCCTATGTCCTTCTTCGGCTTCATGGTGTTTGTTCTTTTCTTGCGGCTTCGACGGGTTGTCTTGGGTCACCCCACCTTGGCTTTGTCCTTTGGGCTTCAGATTTGCAGATCCAAGGTCTCGCTTCTTCTGTTTGAAATTTTGCTCGATTTTGACAGCGTATCGGTACATTGTGCCAAGTGAGGAGATGTTCGGGAACTCCATCTCTTCCTGTATGTATCTGTGTAGGCAGCCGCAATATTTGAGTACCAAATGCAACTCAGAATCTTTGATACCCAATTGTGTGCAAAGGGTATGAAAAAATTTTGTGAACTCAGGCACATCTTGGTCTCGTCCCTGCCGCAGTGTGGTCCATTTGATGTATTTGTCCTCATAGCTTTTGACAGGGTAGTACTGCTCCTTGATGGCATCCCAAAAGTCATTCCAAGTGGGTGTGCCTGAAAATAGTGAGCCTGTACTTTCATCCTTCTGCTCGCAGTAGGTTTCCCACCAATCCTTGACGTGGGGGGCTGCTTCGAGAAGAGCGAAAACAATCTTTTCCCGACTTGAAAATTCATGAACAGAAAAATACCCATCTAGCAGATTTAACCATTTATCTATGGCATCTGTGTCTATTTAACCCTCGAAGATGGGGATTTCAAAATTAACTTGTACCTTAAAGGGTGTGGCATTTCCAGAGTAGCTGTTGGAAGCAGATGCGTCGCCTCTGGGTAGCCGCTGAAGGATCTGCGCAAAGTTATCCATCATCGCGTTCCTTTGCTGCTCGAGGGCTTCTTCGAGAAAGATTTTGATAGGATCTCCTACCCCCTTGTCTTTCTTTTCATCCGCCATGGAAGGCCATCGGGATTTGCGAGGCTGGTCTTGCATAGGTTCGACCAGTTCAAGCCCTAACTCCTTATATCCTGACCTCGTTGGGGACATGCAAAGAAAAACAAAGAAGAAAAGCAGACTGCTATGATACCACTAATCTGGATTTAAACGAGAACGCAAAAAATTATAAAGATAACCATAAACACAGAGATGCAGTGGAAATAATACTTCATTTCATTAATGTAAAATACTTAAATATGCTTACAAATAGGAATGGAAATAAACTAGCGAGGGCGATGGTAGCTTATCTCTGAGAAGAAATGTGGCGGCTACATGCCTCTGAATTGTCTTACAATGAGGCTCAAGGGACTTTTTATTACTAAACAATAAGAGAAAACCCTAAACAACCAAAACCCTAACTCGAGGAGATGTAACACCAAGAGTTTGTGGGCCCCGTTAGGGTGAGTTGGACAGCCAACTTCCCGGGGTCGCGAATTGGTCATATTATCTCCATTTGACGCGCATGATAGCCCATTGGAAAGATCTCTCCGAGGACTACGACGGAAAAATGATTTTAGATAGAAACTCAGTGGTGGTAGATTTCCCAAAAAACGTCGTTTAGGGCCTCAAAACGGCTCCGGAAGTTTAGGACTCGAAAAACTACTAAAAATAGTAAATTGTGCTATAATTAAGGAAATTGAAAAACTGAAAGAGACAGCTGTGGGGGTCCAAATGGGATAGGTGGGTGGCCACCAACATCCACCTGGATCATTTCATTAGCCAGAGGAGGATCCATGGAGGAACTACTACAATGCCTCCAAACTCCATGAGCCGGTCAATTTAGCAGGGTCTTCACAAACTGCTCCATAGACGACATCAATTCCAAAAGAAACAATAGTAGAAGGCAGCAATCCTATGCAGGACAAGGGAAAGAGAGATTTCCAACAATCCAAAGGGAGAAAAAAAGATGCAATATGAAAGCATATATTACTATCATGAGAGCAGCTTTAGTAGCAGAAGCAAAGAGGAAGTAGAGGATACAGAGAGCAGAGGTTGCAGGAAGCAAAAAAGAAGTTTAAGGAAGAAGAGGAGTTGAGGAGGAGAGAACAAGAAGAGGAGTACAAGCAGGAGGAAGAATAAAGGCAAGGCACAATGATATAAGAAACAACATCGATACAAGTCGAAGAGCAAGAACGGAAATAACTAGCAGCTGAGGAGGAAGGTGAACAAATGTGGGATCAGGAGCTTGCTCAGTAGATTGAGCACTTGATTGAAGTGATGGACATGGAGATGGAATAGGACCCAAAGAATGAATATTTTGATCCGATGTCAAGCTCACCACAGGTCACTGTTAAGTCTCCTCCACCTCCAGCGGTAGAGTCAGCCCCGAACAAGGAAGGGGATGTTGTTCCATTTGATGATGATCTGGTAATGGATATGTACATTCTGTCATATGCTAAGTTCCAAAAGAATATTGTACGAGCATGAAGAAATCATTTTTGGATGATCACGCATCACCTTCATTTGTTAGAGAAAGGGTGATAGTGGAAAACACCAGGAAGAATCCAAATGCCATTGTCAAAGCTAACTTGGCCTTTACAAGAGCAACGAGATCAAACATTTTATATTTGATGACTAAGAAAGATCAATTGGAACAGAACTTGTAGGTTACCAGGCAACAGGCAGAACAACTCCATGTAGTAGCAAAGAGTGCAATTTCCAAATGTGTTTAGTTGGAGGAGATGAGAGCAGCAATACTTGCTAAAGTATCAACACTTGGAGAAACCATGTGGAAGCTCTATGAGGGGGTTTGTGACCGTACATAAAGAAGTTGTTCGTTTGCATGGCTTACAGTAGCAGAGAAAATAGTTTGTTAAAACACTCAAGAACATACAAGTTTCCATCACCTATGTGCAAGAATGGAAAATGCGATACAAAGTCGTACCACTTGACTTAGTGAAGAAAATAAATCCACAGGCAAAGCTGGAGAAAGTGAGAGTTCAAATATTGATGCATAACAACAAATAGCTCGCCTCATTTATTGGTAGCATTCAAGCCTCACATGTATGGTTGTTCAGTAGTTTGTATGTCTTGGTGAAAACACATAAGATCCCATCAATTGGTTCACTCACCAAAGCCAAAGACAGGAACCAAGTCCGGCAGGAGATCGAAGAGTACTTGGAGCAATTGAGACATATTTCCACAATGGAAGGTTTGGAGCTGAAAATATAGAACATGCAAAACTACATTGGTGGTTCCGTCCAAATTAGAACAATGTTGCTCATGCTTTAGAACAAACTTGAAACTGGTTCCAAGACATTGTACCCAGATTCCATGGAGGCTAGAGTTTGCTTCCAACTAGACACCATCATGCAGTTTGGGGATATCATCACATTTTACTGAGCTTGGCACCAATACGTGACCAAGAAGCATCAAGTGGAAGTTGTTGAGCTAGATTTTTCCCAAACTCAAGCATCATAGTGTTGTGTCTTGTTTTCACAACATATGAATGAAAGTGTGTCAGCTCTCATTTTTATTATAAGTGAAATATCCATTCAACATACATAATTAACGGACCACTGGCCCCAATAGTGGAAAATTAAAGTCAAGAACACTTACTCCTCCAAAGAAGTATACTTTCTCTATGCTATGGAGAAGCCATTGCTCTTCACAATACTCCCAAGATCCTTATAAGCCTAAGCCTAGCCAAAATCTTGGCTCCCAAAATCATGTTGCATGAGTTATGAGGTTTTATTTATAACAAGAGGGGATGACCCTTCAACTCCATCCTAGATACATCTTAACCGTGGATCTATCAAACGTCGAGAGGGATCAAATATCTCGAGGTGAAAACTTCTTTTTTGAGTGCAAAACTTGGGGAATTGTTTGCACCTCAAGATATTTTATCCCTCTTGGCACTTGATAGATCTGGGGTTAAGATGGATCTAGGCTAGTTTCATTCGTGTGCAGTCATACAAAATTTGTTGAACATATAATTATTGTGATCATTTTAAATATGCTAAATATGTCTAATATTAATTTGGTCCATTTAGCTTTAACTTTCCTTAGTTACCTCAGTTTGTTGAGATGAGAGAGGTTGTTAGTAACTTGAATGATGAAAATGATGAAATAAAAATTTTAAGTGCATTATAAAAAATAAGAATATAGTGAATTATAAAAAATATTAAGTGAACTATGAAAAAATTTAAGTGAATAATAAGAATATAGTGAATTATAAAAATATTCATTGTGATCAATCTAAAACTATTTTCTTCTACTATTCTTATTGTCACACCTATTATTTATTTTCTATTACCTCGTTTGAATGCAAAGTGATTAACAATGTTGAAAGATTGAAAATGGGAATAATAAGAATGTAGCCAATTACAAATAGTCTACAGTTTTAAGAACAAGACATTTCGGGTAAGTGAACATTTTATTTAGGATGAAAATTCAAGTATTGCATTTATGGTTGAATCATTGTAACAAGGAAGTCAATTCACGTCCTGAATAATGTTTATGTATGCACACTGAGAGAGAGTTTGTATGTTTTGGGGGTGAGATAGAGATATAGATGTGGGGGGGGGCAAGAGGGAAGAATAAAGAGGAAAATAAATGGAGGGAGGAAGAGATATAGATATGGAGAGAGAAGTGTTCTAGAGAGAGAGAAGGGGATGAGAGAGAGGGAGTGTAAAAGGGGGAGAGAGAGAGAGAGAGAGAGGGAGAGTTTGTATGTTTGGGGGGTGAGATAGAGAGATAAAGAAGGAGAGACAATGGGAGAAAGAGATATATATGGAGGGGGCAGAGATGTGCTTATAGTGAAATCAATGCACAATATTAATCTAATTACTTTGAAATTAATGCACATCATACATCTAGTTGCATAAAATAAAAAATCAACATCTACATTGAAATCAATGCATCTAGTGCAAACAATTTGGTAGGATCAAAATCAACATCTACACTAAAATCAATGCATCTAGTGAAAAAAATCAAATAGGATTAGAAATCAACGTCTACACTAAAATCAATGCATCTAGTGCAAGCAATCAAATAGGAGTAGAAATCAATATCTACACTGAAACCAATGAATCCAGTGCAAGTAATCAAATAGGAGTAGAAATCAACATCTACACTAAAATCAATGCATATAGTGTAAGGTACTAAATAGGATTAGAAATCGACATCTACATTGAAATCAAAGAATCTAGCTAAAGTGATCATATAGGATTATAAATCAATATCTACACTAAAACCGATGCATCCAGTGCAAGCAATCAAATAGGAGTATAAATCAACATCTACAATGAACTTTGTAGGAATTTACAAGTTAAGTTCCTCATATAGAACACCAAAGGACACCGCTCACAAACAAATCAGAGATCAATACACCAGTATTCTTGATGTGGTTAAAACCCTCAAAGAGGGAAATAGTCCATGGCCTGAGCCAACGTGACCACTTTAGGAAATTTATTAATATAAAAGAAATAAAATTTACATAATCTTCTCTCATGAACAGTCCCCTTACAAATGACCCTCCACACTCTTTAAATAGAAATCATGGACCAATCGAGTGTTAATCCACGAATCAAGTGCCGGTAATACCGAGGAGAGAATGACCCGTCGGATCACTTCATGTCTAGAACATATCATGACCATCATATTGTAAGTTACAAAACGTACATACTAAAGAAACACACTTTACCTAACTATACACTTGACCAAGTTATATTTAACTATTTCCTATGTGTCGGAATATCCTAATATCCCCCCTTAAGAACAACTTGCGATAGGATCGAAGGATGTAAAAATATGACACAATAGGAGAAGGAAGGATGCATTAGAGCTTATCCCCCCTTGTGACAACTTTTTTAACTACAACCATAAATTGAAGTTTAGTAAACTTCCCCTTTGTGAGAGCCTTTGTAAAGATGTTTGCAACTTGATCATCGGTTGAGCAATATTTCACGTCAAGAACATGGACATGAATGAGCTTTCTGATGACATGCATGTGTATTTCAATGTGTTTGTTGTGTTGATGTTGGACTGGATCTTTACATAGTTGAATGGCACTTTAATTATCACACCAAACTGTAGTCGAATGTTGCTGCTGAAAGCCAAACTCTAACAGGATCTGATGAAGCCACAGAACTTCCTTACTAGCTTCTACGGCGCCACAATACTCTGCTTCTACTAAAAAAAGAGAAATGGCACTTGTTTCCTGCAAGCCTGTGTAATAGGTCCATAACCAAGAGTGAAGACATAACCTGCAGTAGACTTCTGATCATCAAGGTCATCAACCCAATCAAAATCAATGAAACTAACCAATAGAGGAGATGCTTCTACACTATAATGAATCCCAAATTGAATTATACCTCAAACATGACAAAGTATTCTTTTAGCTACTTTCCAATGACTTTCATGTGGGTTTTTCATAAACCGAGCAATAAGGCCAAAAACAAAGGAAAGGTTAGGATGGGTATGGGTTAGATACAAAAGTTTTCCTACAAGTTGATGGTATAAGGTAGCATCAACTTCAGGGGAAGTACAAGTGACTGAAATTTTGGCTCCATACTGAAAGGGAGAAGGGGTTGGCTTACAATCTTCCATGTGAAAGTGGCGTAGAATATCACAGGCATACTTGGAATGGGAAAGGGAAATACCTTCCTTGGATTGCAAGACTTGAAGACGAAGAAAATAATGAAAGTGTCCTAAGTCTGTCATTTCAAACTAATTTTTAAGGCTGGACTTCACATGGTTTATAAGGTTTGGATCATTACCAGTAAGGATAAGATGATCAACATAAAGAACAAGAATTATAAGAGACTTACCCACTTTCTTGGTGTAGACAATATTGTCAGAATGACACCTAGAAAAGCCAGCATCTAAAATAAAGCTATCCATTTTGGAATACCAGGCCCGAGGGGATTTCTTGAGACCATAAAGGGATTTCTTAAGCCGACATACAAGGCTGGAATCTGTTTATATAAAGCCAAGAGGTTGTTCCATTTAGATTTCTTCATGCAAGTCCCCATGCAAGAAGGCAGATTTAACATCCATCTTATGGACTTCCCATTTGAAAGAGGCAACAAGTGAAAGAACAAGGTGGATAGAGTTCATTTTGGAAATAGGGGAGAATGTTTCAGTATAGTCAATTCCTTCAACTTGTGAAAAAACCTTATCAACAAGACGAGCTTTATGTTTATCAACTTTTCCATCTAGTCCAAACTTGGTTCTGTAAACCCATTTGCATATAACAAGTTTTTGTCCCTTTGGAAGAGGAAAAAGATCCCATGTAGCATTTTCCAATAATGAAGGATATTCTTCACTCATAGTTGTGTCCCAATCTGGATGGCCCAAAGCTTATGCAAAAGTGTCAGGATCATAATTCGTTGAAGCTTGAGCCAGTAAATAAGAGGCTCTATCAAACTGAGAACGTGTACGTCGTTGATCTGTAGGATCACTTACAAGAGCACCTGCTGCATCCCGAGTAGCACAGACCCATTTTGGAAGTTGAGGAGCTGAAGGAGGATCCTAAGAAGGTGGGGGAGGATCCTAAGAAGGTGGGGGAGGATTATAGTCCTCATTGTCATCATTTGAAGAAGAAATATTTTCAGAATTAGAAGGGATAAAAAGAGGTGGCACATTGTTAAACTAGTCTCGTAGGCCGATATATTTTCAGCAAACTTTACATCTTTTCTAATGATAACATTTTTGGATTTAGGTGGATGAAGTCTATATCGTTTGACATCTTCAAAATATCCAACAAAAATACATTTATCACTCTTAGGTACTAAGGCTTTATTTTTCTCATCGGGAATATGGGCCCATGCTTCACTTCCAAAAACACGAAAGTGACTTACATCTCATCCAATTGAGCTCCATGCTTCTTCTGGAGTGGTATTCTTTAAACCTTATTAGGAGTGTGATTTACTATGTAATTTTCACAGTTAATTGCTTTTGCCCAAAAATTAAGACTAAGCCCTTTAGATTGAAGCATACAATTAGCCATTTTCTTTAAGGTGTGATTATTCCTTTTAGGTATACCATTTTGTTGTGGAGTATATGGAACAATATGTTGCAATTGAATTCCATGCTTGGTGCAAAAGTTGATGAATTTGTTGTTAACATATTCTCCGCCATTATCGGATCTTAGCTTAAGAATTTGATGTGTATATTTTTTTCAACAAAGGCCTTAAAGGCCAAGAACATGTTAAAGACTTCACTCTTGAGTTTTAAGAAGTATACCCATGTGCATCTGGGGAAATCATCAATGAAAGTTAAGAAATACTTGTAGCCAGATAATGAAACAAATGGAAGTGGGTTATACAAATCATTGTGCACAAGTTGTAAAGGGGTTGAGGCGTGCCAAGAGGTACATTTTTCAAAACTATCCTGTTGATGTTTTTCGAGTACACATCCGGAACAAAAACCATCTCTACAAGATACCATAGGAAGACCTGTCATCATATTTTCCTTACATAGATTTTTAAGGGAGCGATAGTTTAAGTGACCAAATCACTCATGCCAAAGTTTGTTCACTTCATTATTATAAGCAACAAATACTGAGGGAAGCGTTGATGGCCCAAATTTGTTAAACTTATACAACCTTGTAGAATCATCAACAATGTCAGTAGCTAAAATCTGTCTAGGACCTCTTAGGTCCTTAATTACAACATCATGGCGTGAAAATTCAACGTTTTACCTTCACCTGAATGAGTTATCTGATATACAGATAGAAGTTTGCAGGATAATATAGGAACACATAATACATCATTAAATTAACCATTATCTAGATGAATAGTTCCAGTCCCTACAACACTAAGAGATCTATCATCACCAACATATATATTTTTGGTGTTACAATCATTTAAAGAAGAAAACATGGTTTTTTTTTTGCCCATGTGGTAAGAAGCTCCATAATCAATGAGCCACTCATGAGAATAAGAAGAAGAAGATACATTTAGTGCATAACCAGACCGAGATGCTTGACAACCACATGCAGAAAGTGTTATTCCTGAAGATGAAGTTGAAGTTGAAGTGTGCTCCAAATGGATGTGATGCTTCTTCATTGTTGCTTCCAAGGCTTCCATATTTTTAAAGCATTTGGATTCTAAGTGGCCATCGCAATTACAAAAGTTGCAATGTCTATCAATCTTCTTCCCTTTGTTTTTATTTGCCTTATCATTTTGTTGAATTGATTTTTCATTTTGAGACTAAAATTGCTTATGACCCTTGTTTAGTTTAGGACCATTCTTTTTAGGATGTTGCTTCTTAAGATTCTTTGAATTTGGTTGTTGTTGGGATTCTAAGGCTTTCTTAGAAGAGTTTCCAATATTAAGAAGACCAAGATATAAGAGTTTTTCTTGTTCTATTATTAAAGAATCACAAAAGGCATCAAAAGAAAGGGACTTGTAGCCTTGTCCTTGAGAAATAAGGCTTCTCTTGTAGAATGAAAGGTGGAAACAAACATGGAGTAGGTTGGTCCCAACTTAGTAAAAATGGAATAGATAAGGCTACCATCTTCTTTCTTAACCTTAACACCTTCCAAGAGAAGTCTAAGGGTCTTGAAATTGAACAAAAAATATTCAATGGAAAAAAATTATTGGGATCCAATGTAAGCAACTCATTTTCAAGTTGATGGGCTCTAATTTCATTTTTAATTCCAAAAGATTTATTGAGTTTTTTCATTGCTTCATCAGGGGTATCAAGTTCTGTGATATGGAATCTAAAGTCTAGAGAAATAGACATCCCTATCAACCCACGTGCTTGATCTTGCCTATTTTCCCATTTGGTTTGCTTATCTTCATCTTTCGATTTAGCCTCTTGGCCTGAGGCTATTCTATAAAGACTTTTACTTCTAAGTAAATCCTCAATGTAAGACAACTATTGGAAGTAGCTGGTATTGTAAATAATAACTTGGCATGGACTTTCAATTTTAACAAAAACTGAAAATGTAGATGTTGAAACTAAGTGTTCCAATGGAAATATTTTAAATGTAGATGTTGAAACTAAGTGTTCCAATGGAAATATTTTATAAAATTAGGCCGATTAAAAAAAAGCAGCTCTGAAAACAGCTTCTAGATGAAGAAGTTATGGCTTTTTGAAGGAAAGTTGTTGAAGAAGCTGACGAAATACGTGAATGTGCGGAAGTGAAATCCCCCCTTTCCAAACTTAATCTTATTAGCTCACTTAAAAATATATATATATATATATATATGTGACCATTTTATAAATAAGTGAAAGTCACTTTTACAATGGTATTTTATGAGCTACTCACTAAATTGTAACTTAAATAAAAAATAAAGAGTCTTTAGAATTATAAGTGAGTCACTTTTTATAATGGGTGAGAACACCTTTACATAAAGTAATTTTAAAACATAAGTTACATGTGCTTTTTGAAAAAGTAACTCAACAAAAAGAACTTGAACCCTCAACAAAAAGAAGCTCACTTAAAAAAAAAAAAAAAATTATGTGACCCATTTTTATAAATAAGTGAAAGTCACTTTTACAATGGTATTTTATGAGCTACTCACTAAATTGTAACTTAAATAAAAAATAAAGAGTCTTTAGAATTATAAGTGAGTCACTTTTTATAATGGGTGAGAACACCTTTACATAAAGTAATTTTAAAACAAAAGTTACATGTACTTTTTGAAAAAGTAACTCAACAAAAAGAACTTGAACCCTCAACAAAAAGAAAGACTTGAACCCAAGACCTCTATAACCATAAAGTAACTTTGGACCAAGTGAGCTAGTTTAAAAGGTTAGTAATTTTTGAAAAATAAGAAAGTATTTTTTTTTTTTTTAGTCACTGAAGCTTTGGAGTGCATGCTTACTTGAAAAAACATTTTTTGCCTTAAAAAAAAAGCCACACAACCCAAAACGGACATGCAAAAAAAACCAACCCTTACGGCTTAAAGTTAGATTTCAATAGGAACTAAATATTTTCCTCAATGTTTCTGATTTTCCAAGATCACATTAAGGCATGGCAGAAAAGAGCATACGCATGAGAAAAATCATTTCTTTATGTTGATGATTTGCTCAGATCACACAGAGTCGCAAACAAAGAATATATGCAGAAATAAAAGGTATGGATCCCGTAATAAAAAACAGAGAGATAAATAAACCAAAATAAATAGAGAAATAAATAGCTAAAATTGCAAATAAAGATTTTATACCTCCAGATCTTAAAAATGACGTAGCTAGGGCTACCGGAAGCCTTTTCGCGTGAAAGAAAATGGGTTCCTCACTAGAAAAGATGCTATTAACACAATAGAGCAGTTCTCTCAGCCCAAAAGCAGTCAGAAACAGTAGATCTATGAAATAACAGTCAAATACAGTTGTATCGGCTTCATATTTGGATCGCCAACGGATGTGGCCCTAAAATAGCTTTGATACCATGTAGGAATTTACAGGGTAAGTTCCTTAGATAGAACACCAAAGGACACAGATCACAGATCAGTATACCAATATTCTTGACATGGTTAAAACCCTCAAAAAGGGAAACAGTCCAAAGCCAACATGGCCACTTCAGACAATTTATTGATGTAAAAGAAGAAAAAAATTGTGCATAAGCTTCCCTCATGAATGACCCCCTTACAAATGACCCTCCATGCTCTTTAAATAGAGATCATGGACCAATCGGGTGTTAAGCCAAGGATCAAGTATCGGTAATACCAAGGAGAGAATGAACTGTTGGATCACTACATGTCTAGAACATATTGTGATCGTCGGATTGTAAGTTACAAAAATTACATACTAAAGAAACACACTTTACCTAACTATACACTATACCAAGTTATACTTAACTATTTCCTATGTGTCAGAATATCCTAACAAAATTAATGCATCTAGTATAAGGTATTAAATATGATTAGAAATCAACATCTACACTAAAATCAATGCATCTAGTGCAAGCGATCAAATACAGTTATAAATCAATATCTACATTGAAACCAATGCATCTAATGCAAGCAATCAAATAGGAGTAGAAATCAACGTCTACATTGAAATCAATGCATCTATTTTAAGGTATTAAATAGGATCAGAAATCAACATCTACATTGAAATCAATTCATCTAGTGAAAGCGGTCAAATAGGACTAGAAATAAACAACTACACTAAAATCAATACATCCATTTTAGTTAAAAACCAAAATATTCATGACTTTCTAGATCTAACTTATATGTCTGTATTTGTCTATGTGTGCCTCTTTCTTCTTCCCTCTTTCTCCACCTTCCATTCAGTGTTTATCTCCCTCCCTCTCTCCTTCTATCTCTCCCCCTCCCTCTCTCCCTCATCTCTCTCTCTCCACCTCTCCCTCCTTTTCTCTATCTTTCTCTTCTTCCCTCTCCCCCCTGCCATCTATATCTATACCTCCCTGTATCTCTTCTTATTTTTCTCTCTATCTCAGCCCCCTAAAAACACATCTCTCTCTCTATCTCTCTCTCGATAATATTATTTATATATATATATATTATATATATATAATATATAATATATTATATATCTTCTCCATCCCTCCCTTATTTATCTCTCTTCCCTCTTGCCTCCTCCACTTATCTCTACTCCTTTGTATCTCTTCTTTCCCCCAATCATACACTCTTCTCTCTCTCTCTCTCTCTCTTGCCCTCTCTTCCCCCTCCATATATATCTCTATCTCTCCTTGTCTCTTCTTCTCACCCCCAAAACATACACTCTCTCTCCCTCCCTCTTCCTCTCCCTCTCTCTCTTCTCCTCCTCTCTCTCTCTCTCTCTTCCCCTTGTCTCCATCTCTCTCTCTATCTCCCCCTCATCGTCTCTCAACCTCTCCCTTGTCATTCCCTCTCCCTCTCCACGTTTCTCTCTCTGTCTTTCTTCCCCTTCCAACTCCATCTCTCTCTCCCCCTCTCTCTCCTCTCTCTCTTCCTTCCTCTCTCTCCCATTCTCTCCCACTTCCCTCTGTCTCTCCCCCCCATCACACAAACTCTCTCTCTCAACCCTCCAACTTTGTCACTATCTCCCTCTCTCTCTCCTTCTTGCTCTCCCTGTCTCTCCCCCCTCCATATCTATGTCTCCCTGTCTTTGTCTTCCCCTTCTTTCCCTACCTCTATCCTCTCATTTTCTCTCCCTTCCCTCTTCTCCTCTCTCCCTTATTCCATCTTCATCTCTCCCTTATCACTCCCCCTCTCTCTCCACCTCTATTTTATTCTTCCCTCCCTCTCTTTCCCCCTTCCAACTCCATCTCTCTCTCCCCCTCTCTCTCTCCTTTCTCTCAAGTCTACTCTCTCTTCCTTCCTCTCTCTCCCTTTCTCTCCCGCCTCCCTCTATCTCTCCCCCCCACCACACTCTCTCTCTCTCTCCACCCTCCAACTTTCCACTATTTCCTTCTCTCCCCTTCTCGTTCTCCCCCTCTTAGTCTCCCTCTATCTCTCCTTCTCCTCCCCCTCCCCAGTATCTACATCTCCCTATCTCTCTCTTCCCCTTCTTTCCATATCTCTATCTTCTCATTTTCTCTCCCTTCCCTTGTCTCCTCTCTCCCTCATTCCATCTTCATCTCTCCCTTATCACTCCCTCTCTCTCTCTCTCCACCTCTATCTCTCAATGTCTTCCCTCCTTCTCTTCCCTCTCCAAATCCATCCCTCCCTCCCTATCTCCTCCTCTCTCCCCCCTCCTCTCTCTCTTCCTTCCTCTCTCTCCCTGTCTCTCCCACCTCTCTATCTCTCTCCCCTACTATATTCCCCCTCCATCTCACCCTCTCTCTTAAATATGATCCCGTTGTATTGTATTTAAGAAATTATCTAAGATTTGAAAAAAATACAATTGGTTGTAAAATATTAAACCTATATTTTGGATCATTCGTGTCAAAGAAAATACAATAATAAAAACCTCACAAGAATCATGCACTATCTTTCCTCTACCATTGTTAGTCACTTTGTTGTATCTCTTTGCTTGGATCCTTGGTTAAAATGCATCTATCATCAATTTTATCTCTATGGGAATATTTGTAGTACTTGTGAGGATGGAGGGTTTAGATATACCTCAAAAGTAATTATAATCATTTTTCTTTTAGATTTAATTAAAAAATGTTATAAATTAATGAAAATAAAGTATTTGTAAAATAATTTGATTTTGAAATAAGTTATGGTTTTTGGGCATGTGGTATTGATAAGCCATGGTATTGTAACCAAATAATTAAAATTCTAGATCCATAACATAATAATCAAAAGTGTAGATGGCCCATGGTATTGATAAACCATGGCATGAGCCCATGGTATTATGATTTTCTTCCCTCCTCTCACTCTCTCCCTCCCACTCTCTATCTTTCTCTTCTGGATATTGACCCATGATATTGTAAAAAAACCTATTTAGAAGTTAATAATATCCTCAGTAAATACTCATGATTAAAAATCTTGTTATATTGTAAATATTAAATTTTTATCTGCTTATTAATTAAATTTAAAAATTGTTATGCAATCATTATTTTAATTTATATGGTAAAATGAATGTTAATTTATAAGTACTCTTTATATGTTATATTATTTTAATGTGACATGTTATTATACTTTTCTTTTATCTTAAAACAATTGTTCGTAATTTTATTAATAAAAAACAAAGTTTACAATTAAAAAAATAATTAATAATAATAATTGTATTTAAAAAATATCTCACATCTAACGCTCACCCATGTAATGCTTACACACATCTAACACTCTTACAATTTAAAAAAAAAAAAATTGTATTTAAAAAATATCTCACATCTAACGCTCACCCATGTAATGCTTACACACATCTAACACTCACCCATCCACCCTAAACTGGGTTGTAGAGTGTGTCTCAGAGCAATGAAAAGATACTAAGTTAATTTAATTAATTGAAAAATATTTGTTTAATTATAGCAAAAAATTATTCTAATTAATAGAAATATACAAGAGGAGTCTAACTTACAAATGAAAAAGTGTTTTGAAGCAATAAAATTTCGAGTGAGATTGTGAATTATGTTGTTTAAAATGCACTTTTGAATGCATAAGTGGATTTAGGGCTCTAAAAAATCCTTGAGACACTCAAACTTTGCAGATTAAACAACTTGAACTTAGATATTTAAAAATCTCTACTATCTACCAGATTTTGGAAAATTTGACAAAAAAAGGAATGCCTTAAAAATGGTTATTTCATCTATTAATTAAACTATGCAATAACAGTAATTGCCTATGGTTTTTAATGAGTGATTTTAACATCAAGTAGTGTGGCAACAGTTAATCTTTTTTTTCTCTTTTGTAAGTTTATACAATATTACATATAATTACATTGTTCACCCAAAGAGAAATTTTAACCTGGAACCTTGGAGAACCAAAGTTCTCCCTAACATAACTTCACTTGAACGAACAACTAATCTAATCAAGTATCTACTTTGTGCATCTAATAAATTATTATCAGAGTTCTAAAGTTCTCCCTAACATAACTTGTGAAATCTTGATTTGTGTTATTTAAACTAGTTTTTTTTTACTGTATATATGGATTCAGCAACCTAAAAACCCCTAAGGCACTTCTATTGTGCAGGTGTTACCTTTCAAACTTGTGATTTCAATAGGTGAAATCTCGATTTGTGTTATTTAAATTAGTTGTTTTAGTGTATATATGGATTCAGCACCCTGAAAATCCCCTAGAGTACTTCCATGTGCAGGGGTTACGTTTCAAACTTGTGATTTCAATAGATTCCTGCCAGATTTTAGAAAAATTAGACAGAAAAAAACCTACCCAAAAACTTCCAAAAACTTTTACTAAAAACAACTTGATTACCTACTTTTTGCCAAACATATAATATTAATTATTTAATTATAACTTATATATAATTTATAACTAAATAATTAACATATATAGATTTTGCACAGTATTAAATAGATAATTATTAGATTTAGTGTTACCACAATGCCATATAATATTAATTATTTAATTATAACTTATATATAATTTATACCTAAATAATTAACATATAGATTTTGCACAGTATTAAATAGATAATTATTAGATTCAGTGTTACCACAATGCTTGAAATTAGCAATTACAATATATATTACCACCAAACACAATTAATCAGTCATAAAATTTCATCCTTAATGTTAGGATATCCGATTAGAAATCCTGGAAAGTTAACAACAACCAATACAGTTTATTCTTTATTCTTATAAAAATCCGTGACATTTCACACCTGTCATAGAAAAAAAAAATTACTGAACCGTTCAAATCAGTCAAAGTCATAGAAAGCAAAATTAGTGTTAATAGCCCACAGTATCCTTCAATTAGATATATTCAAATACTAAAATTTGAATATATTCACTAAAGTATACTCCACTATGGTTTGACTGGACGACGCAAAAGGAAGTTATTAGTTATTTATTGCCCAAGAACTTTCAATTTCCAAGAACAGGCAACTTGGCTGTCTGCACTCAGCTTTTTGCCGCAACTGAGCTCGTGACTCTGTATCAATATCATGCGCTGGAAGCACGACGCACAGACAGTAAATGATTTATATATTCGTAAATGGCGGACAACGTCACGGACCCAAACTTGCAGTGTGCCTATTTAACGAGCGCACCCTTATTATAAGTTTCCATCGTACACAGCCTTTCAGTAATTAGTATTCTCTTCTGCTGGGCTATCCTCTCCTGCTTGCACTCTGGAGTTTTGAGTTTAGGTGGATTCTGTAGTATCCTCTTCTGCTGGGCTATCCTCTCCTGCTTGCACTCTGGAGTTTTGAGTTTAGGTGGATTCTGTAGTATCCTCTTCTGCTGGGCTATTCTCTCGTGCTTGCACTCTGGAGTTTTGAGTTTAGGTGGATTTTGGAGTTTTGGTGTTTGGAATCAATTTATCATAGTTTTATTTGTGGTTAGTCGAGTTTGGAGTTTTGAGTTTAGGTGGATTTTGGAGTTTTGGTGTTTGGAATCAATTTATCATAGTTTTATTTGTGGTTAGTCGAGTTTGGAGTTTTGAGTTTAGGTGGATTTTGGAGTTTTGGTGTTTGGAATCAATTTATCATAGTTTTATTTGTGGTTAGTCGAGTTTTGAATTTAAGTGGATTCTGGAGTTTTAGTATTTAGTGGTATTTTGAATCCATTTACCATAGTCTTATTTGTAGTTAGTCTGGTTTTTAGAGTCTTAATATTTAGAATCGATTTACAATAGTCTTATGTATAATATTTGTGGTTGGCCTAGCCTTTAGAGTTTTGATATTTGGAATCCATTTGCAGGAATCGTAATCCAACCAGTGTTCTGCTATTTGTCCAAAGAAAAAGGAAAAAATGAAGATGTCTCTTCTGCTTCTAATGGCTGCTGTGCTTGCAGCAGCTGCTTCTTGTTCTGCAGTTTTTCCTTCCGAAGCAGCTTATTCATTTTGCAACGTGAGCTTAGACGAGTTGATGTCCTGTAAACCTGCTGTAACTGATCCTCCGCAAAAGCCCACTTCAGAATGTTGTAATGTCGTGAAGAGTGCCGATCTTAAATGCCTCTGCTCCCACCGCTCGGATTTGTCGATCGTGCCCAGCATAAATCCCAAATTAGCCTTGGCTTTGCCTAAGAAATGCAAAATATCTTCAATTCCTACTGAATGCAAAGGGTACTGTGTTTTTTTTTCATATTGATGGTGAATTTTGATTTTGCTTTCTGATGATCCATGTCTGACTTAATATAATTTACATGCAGGAACTAAGGAAATGAAGACAACTATTACCAGTCAGGGCGTAGTTGGTTTGTTTGTGTTTTCTACAATTGTGGATGGCATCCAGTAATACACTTTACCTAACTGAAAATTGGAATAGGCATAATATGTTTGATTTGGTATTTAATTTTACAGTAAGCCAGCAGAAATATGTGTAATACTACTGATACATCAGTGTGATTTTTATAATGTTGAAAAAGTATGTGTAATACAGAAATATGAGTAATACTGTGATTTTTATAATGTTGAAAAAGTATGTGTAATACAGAAATATGAGTAAACTGTGATTTTTATAATGTTGAAAAAGTATGTGTAATACAGACATATGAGTAATACCACTGATACATCAGTGAGTTTTTTATAATCTTGAAAAAGTATGTGTAATACTACTGATACATGAAGTGAGTGATTTTTATAATGTTGAAAATATTTTTATAGTGTATCAGTGTGATAGTTATTTTTAAATATTGAAAATACTTTTATATTTTATATGAAGAATGTTCAATGACAAATGCTCTAATTTATTATATTAAAATTTATTATATTATTGGATAGGAATTGGATGGGGTGAAAGGATATTATAATTATTTTTCATTTTATTTTTACATGACAGGATGACAATCATTTCTTCTATCAATCTGAGATAAATACAATTAACACATTGTTATTTATGAGTTCTGAAAAAAAAAATTAATGTCAAAGCTAACTGGTTCTCTAAACATGGAAATATGGAATATTTATTTTTTTGCTTAATGCCAAAGCCAACTGGTATAGAAAATTTTAAGGATGGAAATTGGTTTTAAAGTTTAGAAATTTTGGCCAATACCACTCATCCATTTGATATGCAATTTTTGTAAAAATATTCAAAGTTTTAATATAGTTTTTATATAAAATTTTGGCAATTTCTTAAAGTTAAACAATTTTATACTGTAAAACTTGGGCCAATCATTTTTAGAAAAAAAATGGAAATTAATAAAAAAAAAAAAAATTATCTTTAAAATCTTATTATTCACATTCATATTATAGTCTAGTTTTATATACACCAACCTGGATTCATCTAAATCCAAATGTATCATGTGGCGAGGCCCAGAGGGATCAAATCCCTGGAGATGCAAACTTTCTTTTTGGAGTGTGGAATTTGAGGAAAGATTTGCCCCTAGAGGGATTTGATCCCTCTTAGTGCATATAGATCCAGAGTTAGATGGATCTAGGCTGGTTCCACTTGAAAGCAACAATGACACATTTTTAGATTATCATTATTATGTATATGTTTGAGATAAACTTCATACTTTGAAATTTACATTACTTTTTCTTTATTTGACATGACCATATCATTCTCTTCTTTAATTTTGTTTTGTTGTTTGCCTTGAATGGTTTGTACTTGGATGCTTTGAGTGGTTTGTGCGTTTATGTGTTTGGATTTGAATGGTAAAGTTTTTGAATGTTACAATTGTTGTATTATATTTCTATGTGTGTATGTGATTGTTTGTTAGTAATTAGTTGGTGATGAAGAAGCGAGACAATTTTGTCAATAGTTTGCAAGAGGATTGATATTGCACATATATTTCATTTAATTTTAGGTATCACAGCTTTTGACAATTAATAATTCTTAATAGTGTCCCTCGAGGTATTACTAAATATATTTTGAAGAGTAGTTTTAATAATTATTTATTGCATCAAGATTAATCTTGAAATCACTTGTTTCATTGCTAATGTTTGAAATCATCTATTTCCTTTTGAAGAGTAGTTTCATTTGTGATGAAGAAGTGAGGCAATATTGTCAATAGTTTGCAAGAGGATTGATATTGCACATATATTTCATTTAATTTTAGGTATCACAACTTTTGACAATTAATATTTCTTAATAGTGTCCCTACATGTGTTACTAAATATTTGAAGAGTAGTTTTAATAATTTATTGCATCAAAATTACTCTTGAAATCACTTGTTTCATTGCTAATGTTCCAAACCGTTTATTTCTTTTTGAAGAGTAGTTTTAATAATTTACTACATCAAGATTACTCTTGAAATCATTTGTTTCAATGCTAATATTTGAATTAATTTATTTCCTTGAAAATATTTTGATTATTTTTTATTGTATAGTTTGTTTTGCAAAATTCAAGACATAATGTAATTTTGATTTTTTTTAATGGGTGGTTAGATTTACAAAATATTTACATTATTTGTTAGTTTTTACATCTTTTCATATCGACTATATGAAAATGATAGTTGAGATTGTAAACCATTCAATTATTTAACTCAAACTATTGTAGTAAACATCATACCTTGTCTCTCTTACTCTCCAATATTAATAAGTTGAATTACTATAACAGAAAAATCAATGCAAATTGTCAATCATTTTTTTGTGCTTACACTGAAATCAATGCACATTATTAATCCAATCACTTTAAGTTAATGTACCATCATACATTGAGTAACATCAAAGCAGATACATCATCTACATTGAAATCAATGCATCTAATGCACGCAATTAAATAAGATTAGAAAACATATACACTGAAATCAATGAATCTAATGCAAACAATCAAATAAGGTTAAAAATTAACATCTACACTAAAATTAATGCATCTGGTGCAAGAAATCAAATACGATTAGAAATCAACATCTACACTAAAATCAATGCATCTAGTGCAAGCAATCAAATAGGATTAGAAATCACCATCTACACTAAAATCAATGCATCTAGTGCAAGCAATCAAATAGGATTAGAAATCACAATCTACACTGAAATCAATGCATCTAGTGCAAGCAATCAAATAGAATTAGAAATCACCATCTACATTGAAATCAATGCATATAGTGCAAGCAATCAAATAGAATTATAAATCAACATCTACACTGAAATCAATTTATTTAGTGCAAATAATCAAATAGAATTAGAAAACATATACATTGAAATCAATGCATCTAGTGAAAGCAATCAAATAGGATTAGAAATCAACATCTACATTGAAATCAATGCATCTAGTGCAAGCAATCAAATATCATTAGAAATCAACATCTACACTATAATTAATGAATCTAGTGCAAGCAGTCAAAAAGGATTACAAATCACCATCTACCAAACGGTCCTACAAAATCGCCCAGCCAAATTGTAGAACATTTAAAATTATGTGTTTCGGGATCTAGATAACTTATTCCAATCACTAATTTTAAAAGAAATTACGAGATCTGAAATCTCAAAATTGCAAAGTAGTTGTAGTTCATTTTTCAGAATTTTTAATTCTCCAAGTGAATCCCACTTCACATCACCTCCTCCCTTCCTATAACTATAATATATATATATATATACTCCCGATACAAAGCTTCCGATATTTAAAACTCCCAGTATAAATCTCCTATTATTTAAAAGTCTCAATTTAACTCTTTTGATATTCAAAAGTTTTGATATCCCGATATCAGAATATCAATGTTTTTTATTTGGCCCACATTTAAAAACTTCTGATATTAATCTGCCTTCGACCTCCGGTATTTGGTTTTATGTCGTGATTATCTTTTTAATATAAGGTTTCTCATCTTATAGCCCCCGCTCCTCCTCCATACATTATCCTCTGCCTTATTACTCCCTCCTCCCTTTGTCATTTACTCCTCCTCTCATACATAGCCAAGTATATTATTTTGGATGGAGTTTTGATTTAAGGTATGTGTTTTGATAGTTTTACATTATATTATATTATAATATATTTATATTAACATTATAATATATTTTATATAAAATTATAATATAATATAATTAACTTTTAAATTAATTTCAAATTATATATAATTAGTTTGTAATTAATTCAGTTTAATAGTGTAATTACAATTAAATTATATTAATTAACTAATTCCCGGATGCGGGTGTGTAATGTGATAAGTGGTACGAAGGCGGCTTGGTGGGCTGGCGTGTGGCTTACTACCACCGCCATCCGGCCTCGCATGCATCCAGATTTAATGTCTTTAGCGGATAACATTATTGCAACATTAATGCTATTCGCTCCCCCTCTCCAATTTGCAACTTCTTTAGGTATGGCGTCCCTCATAAATAACACTCTTACTCCTCCCCTGAGCTCTTGTCGTTCCAGTGTTGGCACAGCGCTTCGCTCTCAAGCCAGTCCAGGGTATCGCTTTACTCTGGATCATTGTGCTAAGGTTTTACTGGGCTTCCACACTTCTCATAGCCTTGTTTGTATCTACAGCGGTCGCTCCTCCTCTGTCTTTCCTGCTGCTGCCAATTTAGCTCTTATTGCTCTGTGCTCGAGAATGAGCTGCAGAAGAGGTAGTTCTCGAGGTCGTGTATCCCACCAGCCCTCCTCCACTACCTCGAACTCCTCGACTGAAGCTCCGGACTTCGGCACTAATAGCTTTCCAGTCACTAGGCATGAACAGGGTAGGGGTCGAGGGCAGATTCATCCAGCAGAGCGCTCTCAGCAATCCCATGCCAATTTACAGTTCCCCTGCACTCTCCGTAATTCCTCCTTCATAGCCTCTGTCACCATCGAGCTTCGGGAGGATTCTGTTGGTTCGGCTGCTGCTATTCCAGGTGTGTCTCGGGAGATGGGGACGGAGGACAATCATGGAACTTCTCAAATTGACAATGCGCAGACTAAGGATCCTAGTGGCTCTGCCGGTCCGAGCGTCCCAACTGGTGGAGGTTCTCCAGGTAATGAAGGTCATCCCTCCGAGGAAGAAGACCCCTAATATGGATGTCGCATTGTTGAAGAAGTGCCTACCACCTGTCATGAAGCCTAATCAGGTCGGAGCTTCTTGGTTTCTGTTTCTATGTTGTTTGAAGTTGCCCAATTCCCTTATGGTTAATAGTCATCACATGATTTACAGTTCTCAAGCTCAATTTTTCATTCCAATGTCAAACGGTCGGTTTCTCCTGCGTGGGCGTCATTTTCCTGACTGTGTCATTGGATCTCAGTTTTGGCTTAAGTTGTTCTTTGGGTTAGTCTCCAGTTTTGAAAGGGAAACGCATAACTCTTTACTTGTTCGGGCTCAGTTCACTTATCCTGGTTATAATATTCCTCTGGTCAGTTTTCAACTTCAGTTAGTCTGGGCGTTTTCTGTTTTACGAAAGATCTAATAGTCAGTCTTTAGCCAGTCTTTTGGTCAGTGTACTAGCAAGGTATTGTGAGCATGCCACCTCTATGGGCTAGACATTTCGAGGCCACTGCCTCTCTGTAAATATAACTTTTGTATCAATATAGGAGTAGACAAATTCAAACAAAAAAAAAAGTTAATTAATTA
>APFE030680113.1:215971-296020 GCA_000404065.3 Pinus taeda
TAATAATTGTTAATATAATTTAGGATTGACTTTTAATTAAAAAAAATCCTAGTTTTGCCCTAGGCAGCAGATTTTCTAGAATTCTGGCAATTTTGACACTTCAACTTTGAAAGCTCATAAGTTAAGTTTTACTTGGCCAAATGAAGCCGAGAATGGCTCATTGGATAGATAAAATCATGGAAAATATTTCTGAAGTAGTTTCGTAACCATATTTGATCATGTAATGAGTATAAAATTAAGCATAAGATCAAACTCCAAATTTTTAAACAATATTAATTTTCTGAGTTTAATTTTTTGCATTTTCATTTGCTCATAGCCTCTGTTGAGTGCAGATTCATTCGATTATGTTCTCTTTGACGAATAATATATTTACAAGGATCAATGGAAAGCTCATAATTCCTTTTATTTATTTATTTAATTGAGTTTTAATTGAAGATGCTTTATTTTCCAAATTTGATATTTTTATTTTAATTAAATTTTGATTGGTTTTGACAAGAAAACTATTGAAGAGATGAGGAGGAACAGATTTCAGTCAATAGAATTTCTCCAGCAATAGAAGAAAAATAATTTGAACCAATGAAAATTGTTGGAGAAAAATGATTCTTCAACAACTCTCCTATTTGGAATTCATTTGTAATTATAAATAGTGGTTTGTAGAATGTACAAGGGGTTTCTATTCTCTGCAATTCTGGAATCCTTAAAAGCACTATTGTAATGGGGATTTAGAGTTGTAGGTGAGAGGAGAGTAAATCTCATATCTATGGGATAATTGAGGATTTTTCTTTTGCATTTTGTACTAAGAATGGAGAGCAAAGCTTGCACCATTGCAACGCTTGTTTTAACAATAGAAGTTCAAGCATTGTAAAGGAATGTTGGATATCAGAGCCAAAAAAATAGTTTCAATAAATCGGTCTTTAAAATACCATCTTTTTTATACTGATTTCATTTTATAATGGTAGAAATATGTCATTTTATTCATATTTGTGCACTATTGTCAATGTTAATAATTTTCCTCAATAATCTGTTATTATTTATCTCTTCTCTTGTAAGTTGAACTCTAACTTCTGAGTGACTATTTACTCATAAATTAGTCTTTTAATTCTAATTTAACAAACAGTAATATTTTGTGAACTATTTGCTAGTTATAATTTGGGTTGACCCAGGTTCGATCTATATTGCACACCAATAAAACCCTTAATCACTAGCCCTTTCGGAAATGACATGCAGGTATATTGCAGTCTCACCCGAAGTGACTTTGGGAGGATGTAGAACTAGGTTTCTGTAGCCTTGAAGGATGATGTGATGTGGTGTTTATATTATATTTTATTCTTAACATACATAAATTCCTTCATCATATTCATTTAGTCACTTAAACATACCATATAAAGTCATAAATCATCACAGTACTGAAATAAAGTGCAAATGTAATAAATTGATATGCTACAACAGATAATAAGTGAACATACACATGAAGACACCAATTTTACCGTGGTTGACCCCAATGTGGGGCTACGTCCACAAGAACTATTGCTTATAATAAGAAATCTTGTACAGCAAACAGTTCTTGACATGCGCACTAAGTTGCAGGCCATCTGTGCACTTAGTTGCAGAGCCTCGCTTTCTTTTCCCAAACAACATATCACAAAAGTTCAACCATAATACAAATCTGGATCAATTCGATCTCCCTTTCTTCTTATTAGTTGACCTTATATATACTATTGCATCAAGGGTTACATCATTACAATACCATGGCCAAATAGCATGGACTCCCTAAAACGAGCAGTTAAACCCATTGATCCTTTACATTATCGCATGCTTTTACAAAAAGGAGGGGCTTCGACCCACTCTGACACCCTTATAACGCACAATATATTCCAATTATTCATTACGCGGCCCACTTCGCACTCCGTTGCACGCTGTTCTCCACAAAATTCGAAGTCTTTGCCAAAAACTATGCCAGGTTGGGTTGCACCCAATAGGCCCCCAACACTCACATGTGACTCGTACCGAGTCACTCAGCTGCTTTGCCTCTAATCTTTGCTGCAATAGTGTTGTAAGTATTGTTTAATTGCTGCAAAAAATTTGTGAATTATTTATCTTCATTGTGCACCTCTTCCAGCAATGCCTCCATCACATGTTTTGAAACCTTCTACACCATCGCTATCTCCCTCTATCGAATCTCTTGAAGCTTATCATCTACTTCTTGCGATAGTTGGAGAGACTCATCCTGCCATGGCTGAGTCCTCTCTATTAAAACATGTTCTTCCTTCTTCAGTTCCTCAATCTTCTTCTGGAGGGCCTTTTGCTCATTGATTTTGGCGAGCTTCTGTGAGATTGGTAAGGTCTTCACAGATGCCTGAATCTCTTCCCACTGCTCTTGCTTCTACTGAATATCTTCCTGTAATTTCTACACATTTGGATCTTCCTGTAGCGAAGTCCAAATCTATAAACTCTCATCTAACAGTTTTGTGCAGTCTTCCACTGCTGCAGAGATGTTGGCCATCGCATCCTTTAGTTCAGACACCCTCTGCTCTCTTACTTCCTGTGGCATGTTTGGTTGCAGCTTCATTTGTATCTCACTGATCTTCATTTCATATTTAAATTGTACTACAGTGATCTTTTCCTTGTATCCTTTCACTACAAGGTCGAGCTTCGCAACCTTGTCTTCTATTGGCTCCTCTTCTCGTACATCGAGGTCCTGAACTTCTCTACATGTGGCTTCGACTAATTCCTTGAGCTTTTGTTGTTGTTGAACTGCTTGATCCCTCTCCAAGATCATCTATTCAAACTTTTGCTGAAGCGAAGCTCACTCTTTCTCTACTTGAATATTCAGCTGCGAGGTATGTTGTTCATGTAGCTTCAGCTCTTCTATTATCTCCATGTGTAGCTTGTGTAGTATTTGCAATGGTACTGCTGCGATGTTCATATTTACATGCTTCCACCCTTTTGCTTAATATTGTACCTCAGCAGAGTCAAATTGTAGGGCTCTGGCGGGTATTGGCACTAACCTCGCTACAAGTGTAGGATTTATTTTCCTTTCTTCTCCAATCCTCTCCACTAACTACGCAAGTTGTCTAACTATCTATGCCAAAATTTTAAGTTCTATGATTCGCTCCTGCACACCTATGAGAAGTGCTCTGTAGCGATCTTCCCACTTGACTTTGTTGTCGCTTCATGAATTCTATCCCCGATCTGCTCCAGGTCCCCACCAATAAGCCTACCATTGGTGTGATTTCCTTCATCTTATCTACCTTTTGCTTCTTCTTGATCTTTGTGGTAGCTTCATAATGTGCCTTCCTCTTTTCTGTGACAGTTTTTTATGTTTCTGTCTTTTTGGCCTCCTTATTCTGCTCATCTCCTTTGGGAGGATTTTGGAGACCTTCATCATGTTTCTCCTCTTCCTCTGATTCCTTCTCATCCTTATCTTTGTCCTTTCCACTTGTTTCACCATGCTGCGAGGTGTCCTCTTCTATCGCACTATTTTTTGCCTCTGCATCTATCTCCAGCACAGTCATCCATTATGTTGGCAATTGTTGTACCAATGCTAAGAGTTCATATTTTGTTACTATGTATGGTAGGGGATTCCATTTCTTCTTTGCATCTCTGCGAGCCTATATATAGACTTTGTGGAGATAAACCTTAAACTTTGTAACATCGCTATACTTCTCGTATAAGCTCGATGAAAGGTGAGGATGTTGGTTCACCAACATATGTAAATCCATGTGATATAACACAAAAAACATCATGTTCTCCATTTCTCATGACGGTTGAGTGGTATACCACAGTGAGGTATATCGTGCAGCTTCAAAAACATCTGAAGCTTCTGGAGGGAACTAGGAAATATCCAGTTCTCTCCATGCCAGCATCGCTATAATCAAAATTAACCATGCATAATGAAATCTTGTATGTTTCTTGGACCTTGCGATAGTCATCTAGAAATTCTTTGCAAAAGTATTCGGCCCAGTTGCACTAAACCCCATTGGCACACTACGTAGCTAAAGAAACCACCGTTGTAGGGACTTCATTAGCCTAGCACTTTCTCATGAACTTCCCAACCAATATGTGTGTCGTGAAGTGAACTGTCTGGTCATTGATTGAGTTTATATCATATCACCTCTTCCCTTTTTTTAGACCAGACTTTTTCTTCATGTTGTCGGCTTTGGCGTGGTCCTGATATTTTCCAACGAATTCTTCCGCGGGGTTCCACCCTTGATATGGTAGTTTGGTGATTCTCCATGTCCACATTGGATATATATGGATATTATTTCCCATCCATAAATCCATCGTGCACCAGCACAAGAAATTGTCGCACACAAGTCATGCTCCTCGGACTTCCACTGAAGTGTGGCATATTCAGCATGTTCATCAGTCTTGACTGCACCAATCCATTTGCCCATTGTTATGGATCTAATCTCGCCACACCACTATCCAAGTAATTTACTTGTTTTAGATATCTATCTGGTTTGAACTGTGGGTATTTCTTTATGTCATTGAAGTCATAGTATACGAACTTGAGCTGTGGAATTTGCCCAAGTAATTCCCCTGTAAATGGTACTTCCTCTGGCAATAGGGGTGTGATGGTGCCAAACTTTGCATCCTTCGAGTCTTTCACTGGTTTAGCATTCAATTTTCTTGATGGAATGTATGGTGGTAGAGGCAATGGAAATGATGTGCCATCTATTTCCATCTGCTTGCATGCTCCACTTCTTCCTCATTGTCTCTTGCTCGGTTTCTTGTTGAGGTTCGATATGTTTCTTATCTTGTTTCTTCTTTTTTCCCTCTTCCTTGGTTGGTTTCTTCTGTGGAGATTTCAATTGTTTTTGTGATGATGCTATTGTGGTTGATTATACTGGGGTTGATGTTGTTGTGGGTGTACCAGCTTCCATGATTCCAGATAAGCCCTTCTCACGAAAATTACGAACAATTTCTTCCCAAGAATGCTTAGATGACATACGACAGTGAGAATTTATGCAACTTCTTTGCACTATCAACACTCGAAATCTCAATTCAGTAAATTTCCAAATCTGGACAGGACACATCTCCTATAGAAATTTTGAATATCTAACCCCATCATTAGCTTTGATTGTATCCATATTGTGTTCAAATTTTGTTCATTAATTGCATAGCTATCCCTAGATCTTGCCAGTTTGTCCTTATAAATGCAAATTTCTACGTGTTTTAATGTTAACTTTCCCCTTTAACGGTCATTCTTTTTTTCAGGTGAACTTCGACACATCCATATTGTAGCAAACAATGCTTCTTACGTCGCAACTTCTATGTACTGCAACATAATCCAGACTATAGTGAAGTAACTTCCCTATGTTGAATCTCTCTCTACAGCGTAGTTTATAGTTCAGTGCCCACTTTCAACTGTAGGTGGCACTAATAATTTTCTCCTTTCTTCTTTAGGTGGGTCCCTGTACAGCTTCAACTTGTTGTCATTTACTCTTTCTTGGAACAATTCTCCATTTAACTTCGCTAATTTAACTTTACCTCCATCAATAATATGCTTGATAATGTGGGGGCCCAACCGATAAATCTTAAATTTTCTTGGAAATTTCATAAACTTATTGTCATAGAGAAGAATAAGGTCTCCTGCCTAGAACTTCTTATGCTTAATATGTCTGTAATGCCAAGCCTTTTCTCTTGCCTTTTGTACTTGCTGATGAAATCCTACTATAAATTTGTCTTCTTCCAAAGAAATCAACGGTGACATGCTTTCCTCCATTATATCAGGCACTTGCATATTTGTAAAAGATGTAATCCTCGAGCTAGGAACAATGTATTCCATGGGCATCACATCTTCTTTCCCATAAACTAATCTGAAGGGCGTTTTCCCGGTCAACTATTTACATGTGGTCCTATAAGCCCATAAACTTGTTGGGATTCTAAGGTCCCAGTTATCTCTGTTCACATTGCATACCTTAGTTAGTGCATTCTCAAAAATATTATTAAATTTTTCTAATGTTCCATTGGCTTGAGGGTGATAAGGGGTACTCTTTTGATGATAAACTTCTAATTCCTCATTCAATGCTTCAATAGTTTTATTCAGGAAGTGGGAACCTTGGTCACTCATCGAAATATTTGGACATCCAAATCTAGAAAATATATACTCAAAAATGAACTTTGCAACAGGCTATGCAAAGCAGTCCCTTACTGGTTGTGCTTCGGTCCATCTTGTCAAGCAATTAGTAGCTATAATTATGTTCCTCGTGTCAGTCCTCTTTCCAAGCCGGTTCATGGGTCCAACAAAATCAATAGCCCACTTATCAAAGGTCTACAATGTAACTTGTGGTATCAATAGAATCTCATCTCTTCTTGAAGGTTTTGCTTGTTCTCTGACACATATCACATGCTTTGCAATACTCCTTCGCATATTTATGTAGTGTAGGCCACCACAATCCTACTCTCAAAATATTTTACGCAGTAGCTTTTCGTGCATTATTTCCACTAGCTGCGCCACCATGAGCTTCTACTAGAATTATTTGTATTTCATGTTCAAGAACATATATGCACAATATTTCATTTGGTCCCATCCTATATAATTGTCTTGCTATTAATGAAAGGTCAGATTCCTTAACAACTAATTCTTTGTTTTGATGTATAGTATACTCTGAAGGAGCCATCCTTGTGGTCAAAAACTGAATGATATCTGCAAAATGGTCATCTACAACTCTGATTGCAAATAACTGTGCATCAGGGAGATTATCCTCTATGCTAGTTGGTTCTTCCCCTGATAGATGATCAGGTCTTGCATTCAGTGTTATTGGTTTAACAATGATTTCAAAGTCATATTCTTGGAATAATATTAACCATATGCAAATATTTCCTCCTAAGGCAAGCTGATTAACCAAATGCTTCAGTGTAGAATGATATGTAAATATTTTAAAGTGTGATCCCAACAAATAGTGTCTAATATTATGCAAATCATACACCATGGCCAGTCCTTCCCTTTCTATAGTGGTGTAATTTTTTTCTGCTTTAGATAACTTTCTGCTTGCAAAAGCTATAGGATTGCTCGGTCCCTATACTACTAGTGTAACCCCTTATTGTTATTAGCAAAACCCCCTTATTGTATTATTGTGCCCATATAGTCCCCATGTTGTTATTATTATGCCCCATAGAAGCCCACTATTGTTATTGTTGTGCCCTACAATATTATTGTTATGTAGGCTCTGATTGTATTGGGACCCCTTAGACTCCTATATATAGAAAGGAGGTCTTTTCATTTGTATCATCCAAGAATTTTTCATTTATGTAATGTAAAGGAGGTTTCCCCCTCGAAGAGGCTAATTTTTTAGTCATTGATCTATCTTTTCTATCTTTTTGTGAGTTGGTTTCATAACATTTGGTATCAAAGATTTGGATTCTAGGGTTTCACTACTCCAAACACATCATCATGGAATTTTCGCTATAACTTTTTTGTTACAAAGTTTCAGAAGCTAAAAAAAGCCCCATTTGAGCCGAAATCATTTTGAAATCTTGTCTCACTATATTTTCAAAGATATAATCTGAAGAAGTTAGGGTTTTTGCAAGCTCTAGAATTCCATCTCAAACAGGCCATCGTAGAATTTTCGCTATAATTTTATTTTTACAAAGGTTCGGACTTTGAAATTAAAAACCATTTTAGCTGAAATCTTGGTGAAGCTCAGGCCCAAATTTCAGATCTTTTTTCGCTACATTTGTAGAGATATGGTCCAAAACATTTAGGGTTTTTGCATGCTCCAGAATTACATCCCAAACAGGTCACCTTGGGAAAATCGTCATGGCTTTCTCTCTGATAATTAGATTGAAATTTCGTAAGAAGTTATAGAAAGAGGATAGACTATACTTCTCTGTGTATCATTTTCAGGTCCAAAGTTCGAAATAGTGACACGTGACACTTCATACAAGTTCACTCTACTGAAAAAGTATATAATCAGGCCATCTTGGGAGATTGGGCATAACTCTTTCTTGGAGAATCCAATTTCAATCAGACTTGTGGCATTGGAAGGAGGACGCAGAGGGCTACCACAGGTCACAATTCTAGACCTTGGAGATCCAAACTTTTAGAGATACAACATATTCAAGATCGATATCCTAAAAGAAAGAAAAAGAATGACTCGAATCAAGAAAATAGAAACACCTGATAATCAAAATTGGATGGATGATTTGAAGAATGTGATTGAAGCTAAGATAAATAGTTTTATCTATGCCATGGAAGTTGATATCGATGGTATGGAAGCATATTGGAAGAAAGGCATGGAATATTTGAAGAAAGACATGGAAGGTTTGAAGGAAGGTGGGATAAAGTTGCTACAAGAAGGGCTTCCTAATGGCGAAAAGGTAGTAGAGGAAACTCATTATGAGAACAAAAGTAATGTTAATCATGATTTCATAGACTCTAATGTTGGATTTAAGACCCAGCATATTCCAAAGATAGATATGAGGAATTTGGCAAGGCTCCCGTAACATGGATAGGACAGATGGAGAAATATTTTGATCCACATAATGTGCAAAACACACAAAAGGTATGTATTGCATCTTTATATTTAGAACCAAATTAGTTTGTATGGTATACAGGGATTTGTTCTCATAAACAACTTGTCACCTGGTCAATTTTCACGGAGGAAATGATAGCACATTATGAGGATACAAAAACCAACACCTTCTTTAGATAATTGATAAATCTCAAACAAAAGGGTTAATGGTAGAGCACATTGAGGACTTCTAAAAACTGAATATAAGGGTAAATGGTATTCCATAGAAACATAGGATTGAAGTCTTCGTAGGGACTTTAAATGATAACATCCAACATTAGGTTTGCCTTTGGGAACCCGATTCATTGGAGAAGGCATACAGGTTGGCAAGAAAAATTGAAAGCAAATTTATGGCAACAAGGGATCCTACCACTCATAACTATAATGATGGAACTATTGTTGCTCCTAGCCTTTCACCACTTACAAGTTTGACACCAAAAAAATTGGAAGAAAAAAGAGCAAAAGGGCTTTGTTACAATTGTGAAAGAAAATACATTAAAGGTCGTAAGTGTGCTGAAAAGAAATTAATTTACATAGATGGGGAAGAGGAGCAAGAGAAGGAACAAGAAACGTCAAAAGAAGAGGATATACACTAGGAACCAATCCCAAAGAAAGAAGAAATGAATCTCACCATATCTTGTAATGCATTGACAGGAATTACCACTCCTCAAACTCTCAAGATAGAAGGGCATATCAAGAAGAAAAAGGTAATGGTGTTGATTGATTAGGATAGTACCCATAATTTTATTCATTGGAAGATAGAAAAGGAATTGAATTACTTCCTATATTCAGCACTAGAGTATCAAGTAATTGATGCAGGAGCATCCAGATTTAGCCAGCAATGTGAAGGTTTGTTCACATGTTGTGGCTAAAAGAGTGAATTTCACTGACCTGAGTGGTCAAAAGTTAGTTTGGTCGAGAGGGTTGAATCTCTCGT
Organism: Pinus taeda; assembly: GCA_000404065.3. Classification (NCBI taxonomy): domain Eukaryota; kingdom Viridiplantae; phylum Streptophyta; class Pinopsida; order Pinales; family Pinaceae; genus Pinus; species Pinus taeda. The sequence continues at coordinate 225,428 of APFE030680113.1, forward strand.
AAATGATTTGTAATTCATCATTCTAAAATTTAGGATATTATCTTATTTTAGATTGAAGGATAACTTGTTAGCATAGGTGTGTAGTGGAGCTTGAAAATAGAGATTTGATTGTTATATTGTTTAAAATAGAGATTGAGTTGTTCGTACAGTTAGAGTAGGATTCGACTCATAAAAATGAAAAAATGTAAAGTAGAAGGATTATCTGAAATGATAGAGGATTGAGCGAGAAGCGAGAGTGGTGTGATAAAGAGGGTTTTTGAGATTGAAACAAAGGTTTGTTAATTTGTTGTAATAGATCCAAGGGGCCGTGACTCTGTAACTATTATTATTTTGAATGAATTTGTTTTAGTGTGCATCTATGTGTGATCCTGGTGGAAACTCTCATTTTATTCTGTGTATCTACATTCTGAAGCACATCCGGGTAATTCTTCTGTTTTTCATGTTTTAATGGTTAATCTCAGTGTTTATGGTTAATTGCAGTCACTAATGTTAATAGCGGGGGTATAAAATCATAAAAGGGTTTGATTGGGTTGAAGTTCCATACACAATCGTGACCATTGATCGAAAGTTCAACTACTGACGTCATAGTTAATAGTGGGATTAAGCCTGTGTTTAAACCATGTGTTAGAAGGAAAGCCGATAGCTATAGAATCTGAATGAACATTGTTATCCAAGGGATATCAGGGTCTTAAGTAATCAGGATTTAAGTCTAAAATTCGGACCCGAACTTTTATAAACTGAGGTCTATAAACCATATCAACTCTATGAGGCGGGTAAATGTCGCGCAAGTCCCCCAATGTAATATCACTCATGACCGTTAGATCTGGTCAAATGAGATCAATGCCATAGAAGTGTTGTTCAATCACCAAAATTTTGTTCAAATACGGATTGTTGTTAAATCCAATTGATGTTCAAATACGGATTATTGTTCAATCCTATTACTATTCAATCTGATTGTTGTTCAAATACAGATTTTTGTTCAATTGGATGATGTTCAATTGTGGCTATTGTTCAATTGGAGATCTATGTCATTTTTAGTATCAGAGCTCAGAGATTGAGTTGACTGCAGTAACCATGCCGCTAAGGAGAGGAGCTAGCATAGGTAAAGGAATACCTTAAGCAAATGCAGTTCTGCTGGAGGAGATCCGAAGTCTACGTACAAGGATGGACACAATGGAGACTGCACATAGGAGAGAACCTGATGAAGGGGTTGAAAGTGTTGCAGAAGCATCTCCTGAAGAAGAAGAAGAGGAGGAAAATGAAACTATCAAAGTCATCAAGATGTTGGCTAAAGTAGGTGGAAAACCAAAGGTGGAAATTCCTGTGTATGAAGGGAGTCTAATGCCGAAGAGTTAATGGATTGGATCAATGCACTGGACAAATATTTTGACTATGAAGAGGTTGATGACAAAAAGAAGGTGAAGTTTGCAGTTACCAGATTGAAGGGTCATGCAACTATTTGGTGGGATGAGCTACAAACATCCAGAATGAAAAAAACGAAGTCCAAGATCAAGCAATGGGATAAAATGGTGAGTAAAATGAAAGTGAAATTTATGCCAAAATATTATCAGTTAAATCTTTTCAAACAGTTACAGAATTTAAGGCAAAAAGGAATGTCTATTAAAGAATACACAGAAGAGTTTTATAGATTGAGTATTAGAGCAGGACATGTAGAGGATGATATGGAGAAAGTAGCCAGATATATCAATGGCTTAAGATACACCATACAGGACGAGATCAGCTTGCTGAGTCTGAAGACTATTGAAGATGCCTATCAAGCAGGTTTGAAGGCAGAAGAGAAGATGTTGAGAAAACAAACTCAGAGGAATAGAGGGAGAAGTTCAGTAAGAGGTAGAGGAACTACCAAACCAAGTTTTCAGCAACATCAGCAAGAAGCAGAAAGCTCAAGTAGCAGACCGCCACAGAGGGGAGACTCTAATAGAGGAAGATTTGCACCCAAAGGAAGAGGTCGAGCAAGAGATGTTCGGTGTTACACGTGTGGAGAATGGGGACATTTGTCATTGGATTGTCCTCATAATAAACCAGCAAATTAGAGGAATGCAAATGTGGTTGAGGCAAAGCCAGAAACACCTCGACTTATGGAAAAGGAAGAATATGTTGAAGTAGGAGAATACCTATTGATGAAAAGGGCATTGCTGAAGGCAAAGAAAGAGACTAAAGAACTAGCGCAGAGGAAGAGTATATTCAAAACTATGTGAAAATCCAAAGGTAAATGTTGTAAAGTGATAATTGACAGTGGAAGTACTAATAACCTTGTTTCTACAAAGATGGTGGACAAGCTGGGATTGGTGAAGATAATACACCCTACTCCTTACAAAGTGTCGTGGTTGCAGAAAGGACAGCATATTATTGTGACAGAAAAATGCAAGGTCAAGATACAAATTGGTACGTATAAGGATGTGATATTGTGTGATGTAATACAATGGATGTATGCCATGTATTGCTGGGAAGACGATTGAAGTTTGATCGGAAAGTTATTCATGATGGGAGGAAAAATACTTATACTCTAGAGAAGAATGGAAATAAGCATACACTGCTACCGTTGAAGGATGACACTGACAAAGGAACACTTGGAAACAATGTTATGTTGATGAGTGGAAAATATTTGCTTCAAGAGGTAGGAAAAGGTGAAGAAATGCATTTTGTTGTCATAGGGAAACCTAAGGTAATTTTAACCTCTAGCAGGAAAACAGATGGGACAGTCAGTTTTTGAATGCCTAAATGACTATATTTTTAAAACCTATTTCTATCCTAAGTATCCCTTGATGCCTACTTTCCAACCCAATTTGAATCACTCAATTTGGATTTGAAATGAAAAAGTTAGAGCCAAAACATTGAAAAGGTGTTTAGTAGGCAAATTAGGAACAGAGTTGGGACAGTTAGTTTTTGGAGGCCTAAATGACTATATTTTTAAAACCTATTTCTATCCTAAGTAGCCCTTGATGTATACTTTCCAACCCAATTTGAATCACTCAATTTGGATTTGAAACAAGAAAGTTAGAACCAAAATATTGACAAGGTGTCTAGCAGGCAGCTCAGGAACAGAGTTGGGACAGTCCGTTTTTGAAGGATTAAATGACTGAATTTTCAAAAAAAAATTCTATGGTAGATTACCCTATGAATATAGTTTACAATAAAATTGGAATTACTCATTTTCGATATCGTATGAGAAAATTATGACCAAAATACTGATTGTCTATCGTAAATCAGCATTCTTAAAACTCTATTTTTCCGGTTTTTCCTTAGAGTATTTGACCTATCAATCCTTCTTGTCTTCAAAACTTGTTTGTATTGGAGATAAATAAATGAATATAATTTCATTTCCAATTTTAATTATTCAAATCTGACATCAAACGAAAAATCTATGCTTAAAATATCCATTGTTTTTCTAAGTGGGGTAATCGAAAATGAATCTGTTATGCAGGTTGTTCTAAGTAAAATTGACATATCATATCATTGCATTTTTAAAACCTATTTCTATTGGAGATATATCTTTTAATTATCTCCCATCTGGCTTTGGAATCACTCAATTTGGACGAAAAACAAAGAAGTTGTGATTAAAACACTGTAAGTTAGCATGATTGGCCACTGCTCTCCCGCAAGTGACAAATAAATTTTACTTTGTTATTTTCTCCGTAGATTTGTTATACAGAGTAACTACTTGTTTTTTTACATAATTCTTGGATTAGGGGAGCCCGATCACCTCTCTTTCTCCATGATTTAATTTTTTATTGCAAGTAGACACTCGTTTTTTTGCAGGTCCTAGGAGAATAAAGAAGGTCAATTTATGGATAAGCGGTTCTTGAAAGAAATTTTAATGAAACAAGGGAATTTCATTCAACTCATTATCCAAAGGATTCATAACAGAAAAAATGAAGAATTGATTTCCATTTGAAGATTTATGTCATGTCTCTACCGCCAAAACATATTTCAAAGAGATCATTTTTTTACATGACATAAAAAAAGTGGTAAATACAAACAGAGAGCAGATATGAAAAGAAGAGAGAAAGAATTCCAAGTGGGAGAATTAGTGATGGTGTATTTGAGAAAAGAAATATTTCCAGCTAGGACTTACAATAAACTAAAAATGAAAAAGATAGGACCATGTAGAATTGTAAGAAAGTTTTCAACAAATTCTTATGAAATTGAATTGCCAGAAGGGATTGGGATATCACCTATCTTCAATGTTGCAGATTTGCATCCATACAAAGAGATAGAGCTACAGGAAGAAACAATAGAAGATGAAGTTCAAACTTTGAATTGGGAAGAACAAATGCCAAAGACAGTTAAAAGAGAGGTGGAAGCTATTTTGGAAAAAGAAGTATCCAAAAGAACTAGAGGACAGATTTATTATCAATATCTAGTCAAATGGAGAGGACAACCAGAGGAGGATGCTAGTTGGTTGACAACAGCTAAGTTGCATAAGTATGGAGTAAACCCTGAAAGTGTAAGGGATGATTCTTTTCTTTCCTGGGAGTCTGATGCAAGAGCATTCGGACTTAGCCAGCAATGTGAAGGTTTGTTCACATGTTGTGGCTAAAAGAGTGAATTTCACTGACCTAAGTGGTCAAAAGTTAGTTTGGTCGAGAGGGTTGAATCTCTCATAAATGATTTGTAATTCATCATTGTAATAGTTAGGAGATTGTCTTATTTTAGATTGAAGGATAATTTGTTAGCGTAGGTGTGTAGTGGAGCTTGAAAATAGAGATTTGATTGTTATATTGTTTAAAATAGAGATTGAGTTGTTCATACAGTTAGAGTAGGATTTGACTCATAAAAAGGAAAAAATGTAATGTAGAAGGATTATCTAAGATGATAGAGGATTCAGCGGAAGCGAGAGTGGTGTGATAGAGAGGGTTTTTGAGATTGAAACAGAGGTCTGTTAACTTGTTGTAATCGAGTCAAGGGGCTGAGACTCTGTAACTATTATTATTTTGAATGAATTTGTTTTAGTGTGCATCTATGTGTGATCCTAGTGGAAACTCTCATTTTATTCTATGTATCTGCATTCTGAAGCGCATTCGGGTAATTCTTCTATTTTTCATGTTTTAATGGTTAATCTCAGTGTTTATGGTTAATCGCAGTCACTAATGTTAATAGCGAGGGTAGAAGATCTTAAAAGGATTTGATTAGTTTGAAGTCTCATACGCAATTGTGACCACTGATCGAAAGTTCAACTATTGACGTCATAGTCAACGGTGAGATTAAGCATGTGTTTAAACCGTGTGTTAGATGGAAAGTCGCTAGCCGTAGAATCTGAATGAACATTGTTATCCAAGGGATATCAGGCTCTGAAGTAATTTGGATTTTAGTCTAAAACCCAGACCCGAACTTTTATAAACTAAGGTCTATAAACCATATCGGCTCTGTGAGGCGGGTAAACGTCACGTAAGTCCCCCGATGTGATATCACTGGCAACCTTTAGATCTGGTCAGATGAGATCAATGGCATAGAAGGAAGTGTTGTTCAATTGCCAAATTGTTGTTCAAATACGGATTGTTGTTCAATCCAACTGTTGTTCAATCTGACTATTGTTCAAATACGGATTGTTGTTCAATTTGACTGCTATTCAATCTGACGGTTGTTCAAATACGGATTGTTGTTCTATTGGACGTTGTTCAATTGTGGTTGTTATTCAATTGTTGTTCAGTTGCTGTTCAATTGGCGATCTGCATTAGTAATGGTTGCAAATGGAGGAATCATAAATTGCTCTGGAAAGTGCCATAATATCAAGCTATACATGGGAGAATATGTCTTCAATAGTACAATGCTTTCCATTCCAATGGGTGGTGCATATTTTGTACTTGGAGTCCAATGGCTACAATCTTTGGGTACGATGGCCTTTAATTTTCAAGAACTTTTGTTGAAATTGTTTTGGGAAGGAAATGAAGTTGAATTAAGGGGTATCGCAAGGAAATCGGGAAAGATAATCAACTCTAACAGCATGAAAAATCTTCTAAAGAAAGAACAATGGGGCGTAATTGCACAATTATGTTCACTAGAGGTTCCAACATCGAAATCATATATTTCTCGAGATCTCCAAAACGTTTTGGACAATCATTCCAAGGTATATGAGACTCCCAAAGTCCTCCCACCTATTCGTGATCATGGTCATGCTATTCATTTGATTCCAGGAAGTGTTCCCCCAAACATCAGGCCTTACAAATATCCATATGCCCAAAAGAGTGAAATTGAACATATGGTTGCAGAAATGTTAGAGGTTGGTATAATTCAACCTATTCAAAGTTTTTTCTCTGCTCTAGTGGTATTGGTACACAAGAAGGATGGATCATGGTAGATGTGTCCAGATTATAGGGAGCTCAACAAGCTTACCATTAAAGTTAAATTTCTCATTCCTGTCATTGATGAATTATTGGATGAATTACATGGAGCAATTTACTTTACCAAGTCGGATCTTCGTTCAGGATATCATCAAATCATAATGAAGACTAAAGACATTCCAAAAACAACATTTAAAACTCATGAGGGTCATTATGAATTTTTGGTCATGCCTTTTGGTCTTACCAATGCACCTTCTACATTTTACAGTTTGATGAATTCCATTTTCAAACCCTTCCTTAGAAAAATTGTGCTTAGTATTTTTTAGTGATATACTAATCTACAACAAGTCTTGGAAGGATCATGTTCAATATGTTGACAGGGTGCTCAAACTATTGGAGGAGAAACAATTATATGAAAAAATATCAAAATGTTTCTTTGGAGTACAAGAGGTGGAATATTTGGGTCCTCAGTTAGCTCACAGCTCATCTTATCATCCTCAATTTAATGGGCAAACTAAGATAGTGAAAAAATGTTTGGAAGGATATCTTCATTGCTTTGTATTTAATAAATAGACACAATGGGTCAAGTGGTTGCCTCTGGCTGAATGGTGGTATAACACTTCCTTCCATTGCTATAGGGATTAATGCATGGGTGTTTGGTGATGTAGAAACCCTCAAGGATCTTCCCAAGATCCTTGGCAGATAGTCAAATTAGTTGCATCTGTCACAAATATGCTTGCATATCTATGCTTAACAAATGAATATCAAAGCGAGAAGGACTTATTACCTCGAGTCTTAATGTGGTGTTGTTGGAGAGTGCAATGTAGCTAGGCGAAAGACCCCTAAGCCAACTCTAGATCAAAACCTGCACATAGAGAAGACAAGCATAATATCATAGCATAAAACCTTGATAAACATGAACATGAACATATAAATATATCTAGTTGCGTATATCTAAGCCACTCATGTTGACAATGTTGCATAAACATATAAACAAGTTATACTACCAACATCACGAAGTGGACAACACAATTGTAGTTCTGTATTGATGTAGAAAGAGTGATTAAAACCATCAGTTGTATCAGCCTTCCCTTACCCCTCCATCTCCTCTCTCTCTCTCCTTAACCTCTTCTGACGCCTTAGTCTAAGACTCTGCTCGATAGTTAAATAGGCAATCCTTTCAAATGGTTCGACCTCTTTCACAATGGCCCTAGCCTTGCATATAGAGCATGTGAGGATAGGGTTGCCAAGTCCTTCATGAGTTCCATTAGGAAAAATTAGTGGTGTTTCCATGCCTTTGTTCTCTTTCCCATTTGCTTACTCCATTAGGAATTAGTAATTCCTCCAAATAGGTCGAGTTTTGATGTTTCCCTACTTTTGTGAGCTGACATGGGAGAGAATCTTGGGATATTTCTCGATCAAATCGTTCCCTTGACCCATATAAACTCATTAGGGTTCACTAACGCTCTTCCCGAGGTAACAAACAGAGTTACGCTAGGAACTAACGAACCCTTAGCGTTGCTAGGAATCTTTATAAAGCAAGTTTCTAGTGTTTAGACAGCATTAGCTTGACAACTAGGCCTGTGAACTTGGTTAGTCCTTCAATCACCATGTCTTTCTCCTCTTATTTGGTGAGGAGGTCATTTTATTGTATAATAGATGCCCCCTAAAGTGTGAGATCAAAGGCTGCAACGATGGCCGAAATACTTTATATTTAACTGTCCTTTTCTTTGGAAAAAAGAGAGAGAGGATCGCAGCTTCGAGCGGTACGAGAAACCTGATACAACACATATAGCTATTTCAGAGTGATTTTCTCAATAAAGAGATATGATGATGCTGGTCATCGATAAGCACAATGTGGAACCTATATCATAATAGGATCATTCTGATGAGTTGTCTCCAAAAAACATTAAACGCAACTCGGGAGAGAAAACAAGGCTGAGTGATGCAAACCTCTACCCAAGGTCCTGATTTCTGCTTCACCGCAACAGCATAGATCGATACATGTGAATATCAGCGTTGAGGTCGAACATGCACGAAATTGTCCAATTACCAGTCAATAATGGAGACCGTTAACAGATGCGAGGATGGCCGCCGATAAAGGTGATGGTATCCAAGATGCACAGTACAATCTAGCGAGTGTGAATAATCTTTTTGTCGCTGAACACTCGTATAATCATTTAACCCAGAGCCAATAATGAAAACCCCTGACCAAGCGGTGACCTACCAATAATTTCTGCAAGTGCCAAGGCACTGGAGTGTTTTTGAGTCTTCTTCCTAGATAGAGTGATAAAGTCGGTAGGAAGAGACCTGTCGAAAGGTAGGCAATAAGGTGTCCTACATCAGTCGACATGAAATGGGACAAGAATGATTGTTTTTTGAGGAATATTTTGAGCATTGGGTCAAAGCGAGAGAGGGCATGATGATAGGATATGCTTGATGGTTTTATGGAGGAAACAGAAGTTAAAGGTTTTCCCTTGAACAATATAAGGCACAACAACGGTTTTAACCATGCAGCACTAGACTCATGAACACCAAAGAGTGTTAAGATACAGAGATGCAAGAACATCGGGGTATATAAGCTAAACTCATAGGATGGTAAGATTCATATTGATAGGTCATCACAAGGAAGGTTTATATGAGGGAGTGCCATGTTCAAGGGAGTGACTACTGCCAAAAAATTCTTTTCACAATACAGAACACAAAGCAATTATATTGTCCACTTTCCCCATCTTATTAGTTTAGTGAGTCTAGACGGGTAAACTCATCGATATTTTCATGTTTTAAGAGTCTTGAAAAGGATCGTAAAAAGAGCAACTCTATGCCCTATCTAATTAGTTTAATGAATCCAGACATGCAAACTCATCGCTCTTTTCATGTTTTAAGAGTCTGAAAAGGATCGTAAAAAGAGTGACTCTATTCCTCATATGTGTAATTTAATGATTCCAGACGAGACAACTCAGTGGTCTTTTCATATTTCGAGAGTCTGGAAATGATCCAAAATGGATTCAGTTTTTCCTACAGATCAAAATCTTCAAATGCAGATGAAAGTGATATCAGAGCAGTGAAACACGGTCATTGGATCAATCAGATCAATGAACAAGAGTGAGGGAGATAGATGGATAGGATTAATTTGCGCAAAATAAGTTAAGAAATGAAGAGATTAGATTAAGCCACGTATTAGCATAATAGAGGAGTAGTATTCGTAAACGATAAGCAGTATCTCGCGCACTTCTAAAATGGTAAACGATATTCCTCAATTTCACACGATTAACCTTAGCGAGCGACACGTAGCATGAGAAAACCACTTTTCTCACACGCTCTCGATCTAATATCGGTCGTGCGAGAATTCACGCAAGATTGTGCGATAGCCGTTGGATCACGCAGGATTGATCGATGGTGGAGATCGGCCAAGATAGTTGGCAAACGAGTGACGCGATAGCCGTTGGATCGAACGGGACTTGGTAATGGATATGATAAAATTGTATTTATTTTGGTGTTAGGATCTCTACCAGAAAAACGCTGGACAGTTGAGGTCAACCCCACGACCACTGGTCCTTTGATTTTATGTTACTGCATTTTCCCACATGCACCGCAGAATGCAACTACATATGGTATATCAATACCATATCACTGAAACAGAACTAACATGTCGAAGGGTGGGACTTCTTTAACTAAGCCACCAATTTTTTAATAAACCATTGCAGGTTTCGAACCCACCCTACCACCAGTGCATAGTCCGAGGTGTTTTTATGCAGACTAAGGCGTTTTTTCCAAACAGAGGGTGGTTTTGCAGGGACAAAGGTGGTTTTAGACCATTCCAGGGGGTCTGGATATCACAGTGGCCAAATATGGTCGAGTTTAAACTCGTTTGACTTGAAATATCGAGTTGAATGTAGTGGTGATGTCCATTTTCTTATTTGAGACTTTGTTTTCAAGCTCATACCTATAACAACAATTTGAAGACAAAATAAAGAGGTCAGCACTAGAAGCGGAAGGACCAGGAGACGTAGCCAGAAAGTCTGGTAAACTCCTTTATTAAATTTGACTGTGTTGATGTGTTTGAATGTGTTTTCAAGTTGTTTATGTGTTTATGTTATTCGCAATATTTTCGATCCGTTGCACTAAGTAACATAAGCAAATTCACACATAGTCTATAATACCTTTTTCGTTAACGGATCAAGTGGTATCATAGCAGCAAGGTTTTTAAGTTTTGACAAGTTTGTGTGGAGATTTGAATGCTTACTAGGTTGAGGCTCGGATGAGGTGAAGGTGAACTTGTTGAGGCGAATTCAGAGATTAGAAGGGTCTTTTCACAAAGAAGGATGGCAGATGAAACTCCACTTGGGTTAGAATCTCAATTCTTGGATAGTTTCATGACAATGCGTGCAATTATGGAAGAGATGTATCGCAAGTTTAAGAAGAACAAAGATGAAGGCACTTCATCACCTAAGATCAAGAAGATAATGGAAAGGGAGGAATGCTTCCTCCACTATCTCCTCCATGATCACCATCATCGTCATCATCATCATCTTCTTCTCATAAATCTAGTCCAGGTTCTAAGAAGAAGAAGAATAAATCCTCTTTGATCAAATTAGATGTAAAATTTTATTTTCCAATTTATGATGGGGAACTTAATGCTGAAAAGCTTGATAATTGGATAAGACAAATTGAAGTATATTACAAGGTGCAAAAATTTGTTTCAGAAAGAAAGAAGATCCAACTTACTAGCCTTCGACTTGGAGGAACCGCACTTATATGGTGGGAAGGCAAGACACATGCAGATTTCCAAAAGCATGGTAAAATCATTTCAACTTGGAATGAATTTGTTTTCGCTATTAAAAAACAATTTTATCCTTTGGCTTGTATGCAACCAGCAATGATGAGTTGGAAAACACTACACCAACTAAAAGGTCAAAGTGTTCAAAGTTATACTCAGGAATTTTGTAAGAGTTTTAACATTAGGCATATCATTGGGCTCACCAGAGACATTGTTGAAATACATAGGTGGTCTTCATAGTTATTTGAGGCATACCATACTTATGTTTAATCCAACCATCTTAGATGATGTATTAATTCAAGCAACTCATCTAGAAACTAGAGGCAAAAATGTAACCCAAGATGTTGGGAAATCATCCAAAGCTATTGAAAGCAAGAATAAAGGCAAAACGAAACTTAAATGGAAGGAGAAGAAAACAAACACTGTAAAGAAGGATATACCTTCATGCACTCATTGTAAAAAGGAAGGACATGATGAGGCACAATGTTGGTCATTGCATCCGGAATTGAAGCCTAAGAAGTTTGGGAGTAAAGAGCGAAATAATATTGTTGTTATTCAAAAGGACTTGGGATCGGATTCAGGTGATGAGACAACGGTTATAGCTACAGGTATAAAAGGTAAATATTCTAAAGCATCTACAAGTACTTCTTCAAATTCTATTGCTAATGATAATGATGAGAGGAAAAAAATGAGCTATTTTATATTAGAGTCCTTTCCAAGCATACTAAAATTGATACATTATTTGATAGTGGGTCACAAGTTAATTTGAATTCTGAAGCAATTGTAAAGAAGTTGGGTTTAGAAACAAAACCTCATAAAAATCCATATCCATTAGGTTGGGTGTGTGATAAAACTAAGCTACAAGTTACAAAACAGTGTAAACTTCATTTTGCTATTGGGTCAAAGTTTGTAGATGAGGTTGAGTTAGAAATAGTCCCATTAGACATATGTGGAATTGTATTAGGAATTCCATACTTGTACAATAGAAATGCTATCTTATATCGAACTGAAAATAAGTATCAACTCACTAAGGATGGAACTGAATATATTGTAAGGGCTCATAAACTCAAAGATAATTTCTCTCTCATAAATTCAGGACAGATGAAAAGAATTTTAAATTCAAGTAAACAATTTTTACTTATGATTGTAAAAGTAAAGGATATTGATAAATTTGATGCATTCCAAGGTTGTGATCCTAAACAGAAAGCAAATATAGTTAAATTTGTTTTCGATTATGATGTTCTATTTCAAGAGCCTAAAGGGCTTCCACCCAAGCGAGAGATAGAACATGAGATTTATTTGCAGCAAGATGCTCCACTACCTAACATTGGAATGTATAGGTTATTAGCTCTAGAGAACGCAGAGATAAAGAAGTAGGTATATAAGTTGCTCAATCAAGGGTTTATTCGACCAAGCACATCACCGTGCAGATCACCTATTGTGTTAGTGTGAAAGAAAGATGGTTCATGGAGAATGTGCATTGATTTTAGAGCATTAAATAAAATCACAATAAAGAATCGTTATCTTATTCCTCGTATTGATGATTTGTTAGATCAGTTAAAATATGCAGTTTACTTCTCTAAATTGGACTTGCGAAGCGGCTACCGTCAGATTAGAGTTGCAAAACAGGATGTATGGAAGACTTCTTTCGAAACGAAGCAAGGACTCTATGAATGGATGGTTATGCCTTTTGGCTTAACTAACGCTCCAACTACATTCATGCAAGTCATGAATGATGTATTTAGACCATTCATTGATGATTTTGTAATAGTCTATTTAGTTGATATTCTTGTTTTCAGTAGAACATGGGATGAATATGTAAAGCATGTAAAGTAGATTTTAGATGTTTTCAAAAGAGAAAATCTCTATGTTAAACTGTCAAAATGTGAATTTGGCAGAACATCATTGAATTATTTAGGTTATATTGTAGGGGGTGGTGAATTGAAGATAGATCCCTCTAAGGTCGAAGTCATTGTAAATTTGCCTAGGCCCAATATTGCTACAGAATTTAGAAGTTTTTTAGGGGCAGCACAATATTGGAGAAAGTTTATTGCTAACTTTTCTTTGGTTGCAGCTCCTTTACATGCTTTGACAAGTGTGAAACAAGTGTTTCAGTGGGGAGGAAAACAACAGAAATCCTTCGACACATTAAAAGAAAGGATCAGTACAGTGCCAGTACTAGCACTACCAGATCTTCAGCATCCATTTGAGATCGAGACAGATGCAAGTGAATATGCCATGGGGGCAGTGTTGATGCAGCACAGAAAGCTTATATGCTTTCATTCTGAGACATTCACATCAACAGTACTATCCTACATATGGTAAGGAATTATATGCATTAGTTCAAAGTGTTAAAAAGTGGAAACATTACATAATGAGTAAAGAAACAATCATACACACAGATCATCAACCACTACAATACTTACACTCACAAACTAAATTGCAACAATCACGACATTACAGGTGGATGGGTTTTCTACAGCAATTTCATCTTGTTATCAGATATAAGAAAGGCATATATAATAAGGTTGCAGACATGTTATCAAGACCAATTATAAATGCATCCACAATACTTGAGCATAATTTGGTAATTCATGAAAGTTACATTGAACAATATGCTCAAGACATAGATTTTAAGGATGTATATGCAACTTTAAGGCATGGCAAGCAGGTAGAAGAATTGGATTATTTCATAAAGGACAAACTCTTATATCATTTGGGAAAGTTATGCATTCCACAAACTGAAAGAGTTAATATAATTCGAGAAGCACATACTTCTTCCATATCAGGTCATTTTGGTGTAAGTAAAACAGTTGCACAATTACAAACATTTTGCTATTGGCCACGAATTAATGAGACAATTTCTAGATATATTAAAGGGTGTACTATGTTTGCTACATGCAAGAAAAGTAATAGAAAATTAGGCTTGTATACTCCATTTCCAATTCCTTCTCGTCCTTGGGAAAGTGTTTCCATGGATTTTGTTGGGGGATTGCCAAAGTCTAGAAAGAGTCATGATTATTTGTATGTACTTGTGGATAGGTTCAGTAAGATGTGTATTTTGACACCATGTAATAAACAGGTCACAGCTGAACAAAGTGCAAAGTTGTTCTTTCAAAATGTAAGGGTTCATTTTGGTTTACCCACTTTTATTGTATTTGATCGAGATTCTCAATTCGTTGGGAAATTTTGGTCAAGTATATGGGAGTTAATGGACACAAAGTTAAAGAAGAGCGCAACATTTCATCTGCAAACAGATGGTTAGACAGAAGTGGTCAACAAGACAGTGGTACAGTTGCTTCAAGGATATTGCAGCAAGCATCCCAAACTTTGGGATGAGCATTTGTGTTATGTGCAGCATGCTTACAACCATGCAAAACAATCTTCTACTCAGAGATCTCCTTTTGAGACTTGTTTTGGTTTTATACCAAAGTCTCCCTTGGATTTTGTCTTTGGTAAAGACATAGTAGATGATGGACACAGTGATGTGGACAAAGCAACCAAGTTCATTGAACAAATCCAGGAAATTCACCAGGTAGTACAGGAATAGCTAGAAAGAAGCCAAGCAAATTATAAGGCGTGACATGACAAGCATCGAGTTGAGCATAGTTTTCAAGTTGGTGATCAAGTTTGGTTGTACATCAGCAAAGAAAGACTACAAGGGGAAGGTAAAAATTTGAAACCAATTAAAGATGGTCCTTTCAAAATACTTGACCAAATTGGTGAAAATGCCTTCCACCTAGATCTACTAGCTTACATGCAAATCTATTATGTCGTAAATGTTGAAAACTTGCGATTGTATGTGCCCTCATTGATTGAAGATCTCGAAGAGCAAGGTCAGCTACCTTCCATTGAAGATCTTTTGCCCGAGTATCTTAATGAGCTACAAGAGGACACAGTTCTTGACAGGACGATGAGGACTTCGCAACGGGGAAATGTTGAATATCTTCGAGTTGGACTAAAAGGTACAAATCCAAGTAAAGCATGACGGATAGAGATTGGAAAAGTGAGGAACTTTATCCTCACTTACTCGACAACTAAAACCAACTTTTGGTGGACCAAAATCTTCTAGTGGGGAGGAGTGGTCCAAAATGGATTCAATTTTGCCTCCGGATCAAAGTCTTCAAATGCAGATGAAAGTGGTATTAGAGTAGCGAAGCACAGTCATTGGATCAGTCAAATCAACGAACGAGAGTGAGGGAGATAGACGGCTAGGATTAAGTCGTGCAAAATAAAGTTAAGAAATAAAGAGATCAGATTAAGCCACGTGTTAGCAGAACAGAGGAGTAGTATTCGTAAGCGGTAAGCAGTATCTCACGCACTTATAAAATGGTAAACAATATTCCTCAATTTCACGTGATTAACCTTAGTGGGCGACACGTAGCATGAGAAAACCACTTTTATCGCATGCTCTCGATCCGATACTCTTGATCTAATATCAGTCATGCAAGAATTCACATGAGATTGCGTTATAGCCATTGGATCACACGGGATTGATCGGCGGTGGAGATCGGCCAAGATAGTTGGCGAACGGGTGACACGATAGTTGTTGGATCGGACGAGACTTGGTAATGGATATGATAAACTTGTATTTATTTTGGTGTCGGGATCTCTGCAGGAAAAAGGTTGGACAATCGGGGTCAACCCCATGACCGTCAATATTTTGATTTTATGTTATCGCATTATCCCACATTCACCGCAGATTGTAACTACATATGGTATATCAATACCATATCACCGAAACAGAACCAACATGCCGAAGGGTGGGACTTGGTTAACAAAGCCACCAATTTTTAATAAACCATTGCAGGTGTCGAACCTGCCCTACCAATAGCGCACAGTCCAAGGTGGTTTTATGCAGGCCGAGGCGGTTTTTTCCAAACAGAGGATGGTTTTGCAGGGATAGGGCTGGTTTTGGACCATTTCAGAGGGTCCGAAGGTCACAGTGGCCAAATATGGTCGATTTTATACTCATTTGACACAAAATCTCGAGCTAAATGCAGTGGTGATGTCCATTTTCTTATTTGAGACTCTATTTTCGAGCTCATACCTGTAACAGAAATTTGAAGACAAAATAAAGAGGTCAACATTGGAAGCGGAAGGACTAGGAGACATAGCTAGAAAGTCTGGTGAACTCCTTTATTAAATTTGATTGTGTTGATGTGTTTGAATGCGTTCTCAAGTTGTTTATGTGTTTATGTTATTCGCAATATTTTCAATCCATTGCACTAAGTAACATAAGCAAATTCACACATAGCCTATAATACCTTTTTCATTAACGGATCAAAAAAGATCATAAAGAACGACTCCAAGGTGGTCCCTTTGTCATAGTTGTTAACCACGTGTGACAAAGGTTTAATAGTATACCCAGAATGGTTCCTTTTCTGTAAGTTAATTTACTAAGTCTGGATAAAGAGAAACCTATTCTCAATAGATATTTGCCTCATTTTGTTACGAGTATTAGGAGACAGATTAAACTTGATATTCTTTGTGAAAATTTAATGAGTCACGCGAGGACAAACTCAATAGACCTTCATCAAATTTTAACGAGTCAAATGAAGAAAACTAAAGGTATATTTTTCAGTTTAATGAGCAAGGAAAAAGAGGTAAAAGAACTGTTCATTCCTTCTTCATAGATTTAACAAGCACGAAGAAGGGAAAAACTCAGGGATTTTTCGATTTAAGAGCAAGAAATAGTCCCAAAAAAGAAAGCACTCATATCGTCGTCATAGGTTTTTAACAAGTCTAATGACGAAAACTCAGGGTTTTTCTGATTTAACGAGCAAGAAAAGTTCTTAAAAAGAATGCTCGGAGCTTCTTCATAAGTTTTTAATGAGCCTGAAGAAGGAACTGGGGGTTTTTCAATTTTATGAGCAAGAAAAAAATCCCAAAAAAGAATGCTCTGTCAGTCTTTTTTAGTTTAGTGAGCTAGAAAAGGAAACAAAAAGAGTTGCTCAGACCATCGTCATAAGTGTTTAATAAGCCCGGCGATGAAATACTTGGGTATTTTTCAATTTTAGAGCGAGAAAACATCCCATAAAATAAATCGCTCATTGAGAATTGAACATGGTCATTTCCGTCGTTCAATCCTGAAACTTCTTTCATCAAACATGAGCAATTTTTGCCAATATGGGGTCATGGTGCATGATAAATATCATAGAAAATGGACTACTTCTACTTTAATGACTTAAAATTAAGCTAAGTCATATATCCATAGTGACTATAAGGGAGTTCTTGAGCCTCCACTTTCACCATTTGCATCATTTGAGAGTTGTGAGAGTATTTTGGAGCTAAAGAGGAGCAAATTTTCCACGAATGATTGTGGGAGATCCAAGTGACCATTTGATGTGCCGTCATTCCCAAGTAGGTACCAAAACCCTAATCTTTAATTATTCAACCTTTTTTAGCTACTTTTTGGGTGGATTTTTGGAGATCTAGGGAGCCCTAGATCATTTATTGCGCCTAACGCCCCCTTCTAGGCCTGTAGGGAGCGTTAAACGCCCTTTGCGACCTGGGGGAGGGCATTAGTGCATGAGGGCGCACCCCAAAAGCCCAAGCAGTGATCTCTTGAGATTGTTTGCCCCATTTACACTAATTTTTGGGTTGATTTGTGTAAGTTTTGAGCCATTATGACTAGTCTATGGAGAGAATGGGCCCATGACCGATAAGAATTGTTGATGCGAAATGATCCAGCTTGCATACTTGCATTGTGCCACTGTGGGTCGATGACGTATGCACAATTAGACTTGATGAAAGGTCAAGAGGACCTTTTGAGTTGGATTATTCAGCGTTGGGATGAACACGAATAGGTGTTCCGGATTGGGGACCATGAGTTGGCCATTGACTGAGATGATATATATTTCTTGACAGGTTTGTCATGTAGAGGAGCATGAGCAAACTTGACCGGTGATAGGCCTCATCCTCGATCCACCTTAGAGCTGGTCCAAGCTTACTGTATCCTTGAGAGTGGAATCGTCAGCAATAGAGTCCCTATAGAGAGGATTAGATCCAGATCTCTGAGGGCCATTTTATGGATGATTGTGCGTTTGGCGGGGTCTAAAAGACCCCATGTTGTGACAAAGGCCCAACTATTACTTGCAGTTGACTGTGTCCAACCGTAGATATTTAATTGGTGCGAGACAGTGCTTCGTCAGTTGAAGGCAGAGTTAACCGCATGTAAGACCCAGAGCCAACAGAGTTTTGGGTATGGAACTCTCGTTGTCTCCTTCATACTTGTGAGGGTGCCAGTTATGCACCCACAGATGAGCTTAGGTCCCCTCGATCCGAGGGAGCCTAAACAGAGGCGATGGGCAATGCTTGATCCTTGCACAGGAGGAGGACGCATCCGAAATTTTTTTGAAGAATATTTCTTCAAATGGCTCACTGGCCAGATTGTGATGATCGACGACTATGCCTATGAGGGCATGGACTTCACAGGTGACCCTGACTTGATTTTGTCGCCTGGTGCAAACTAGGGGCCTCAAGGTAAGAAGGATTATTTGAAGTTCATGTTATGTTTTCATTGATTTTATGGGTGAACAAGTACTAACATGAAGCTTTTTGCTTGACACAAATGTGGCATTGGTGCGACCTGCAGGCAAGCCTCTCCGAGTGAGGCGAGGACGCCAACTACCTGAAGGTGGGGGTGATGCTGAGAGTCTTCGCGAGGTTCTGAGGAACTTGGAGGGCTTGAGCATGGGTGTGCCCCCCTTTCTATGAGGGAGATCCCCGCTCATATGTAGCGACACACAGTTGGTGTGCCTGAGCGGTTTCTAGTTCCTCTTTAGAGGATAGCTAGAGCAGTGTTATCTTTTCATGAGCAGTAGGCTCTATTAGCAGATGCGTAGTATAGCCAGCGGGTGTTTATAGCTAGGCTTAGTAGCCATTTTGTACTTAAAACACCCAAGTTTTGGGAAATTTTCTGATGTAAAAGACTGGATTCGATATATATATATAATATATTATATAATATATATATATAATATATATATATATATATATATATATATATTATATATATATATTTATAATTTATGAATAAAAAAATTTAAGTGTTTTCGTAAATTTTTAACATTGTAAATATTTACCTTCATACATGTATCTATAATGAATGAGATAGATGCCGTCTAAACACATAGTTTTCCAATGAAGATTAGATGATATATATATATAATATATATATTATATATATATATATAATATATATATATATAATATATAATAATATATATTATAATATATAATAATATAATTATAAATATATACTGGTATTTATGATAAATGTTTTAAGTGTTTTTGTAAATTTTTTAACTATGTAAATATTTACTTTCATACATGTATCTATAATGAATGAGACAAATGCCAATCTAACACATAGTTTTCCAATGAATCAACAACTGTATTAAATTCTTGAGGAATATGTTCATATGTAATAAAATCAAATTCAAATTCCAAGAGTCGTACCCTTAAATAATGACGCAACAAGATTGGATTACGAACGTGATAATGATTTGTCAATTGCATAACAACAAGTTGAGAGTCTAACCTGACCACCAGATTGGAGATTTCCATTGATGACGCTTTAGTGAGAAGTGAAATTACAGAAACGTACTCAGTAATATTGTTGGTGGCAGTACCAAGAAAGACTCCCCCGGAACTAAAGCGTTCCAACTCAAGTGTGTAAATGACCCAAGCAGTTAATGCAATGTGCCATGTGTGGCAACTGGAACCATCCGTGTATCCTATGTATGCTAAGGGTTATGAAGACATCTACATAATGAGAAATAGGTATGAGACAAATACTTCAAGAAATAAAAAAAAAAATCCAGTCACATAAAAAAGAAGCAAAACTTATAAATACATAAAATTAAAAAGCACATGCCTAGTGCAGTACTAGGCATAATACTTTTTCAGATAGAACCCATTTCGGGGCTCAACGAGTGGGACTCCTTCCCAGTCCTGAAATTCATATGCCCCTTTTGAGAGGGCTTTCGTGACAACATATGGACCAAGCCATAAGGGTCGAAGTGTTCCTACCCCCAAGAGGTCATGTTTTTTATCGCAGACTAAAACAATATCTCCCTCTCAATAAGAACGAGGCTTGACCTTTTTGTTGTACTAGGCTTTGACCCAGTGCTTGTGGACTTCGAGTGCCAATTCGGCATCTCGAAGGGTTTCATCCAATTGATTTAGGCATAGCAGGCGCTCTTCTTCGGTAGTGGTTCTAAGCAAGAATTCAACGGTGATTTGTAAGGAAGGAATCTGACACTCGATTGGTAAAACTGCTTCTAGGCCATAAGCTAGTTGAAAAGGTGTGAAGCCTGTAGCAGTTTTTATTGCAGTTTGGTATACCCATAGTCCAATATATAACATTCGATGCCAATGGATTTTATGGTTACCTACTAACCTGTGGATCATGGTCTTTAAGATGCCATTGACGGCCTCTACTTGACCATTAGCTTGGGGGTAGTAGGAGGATGACTGATCCTAGAGAAAATCGAGCAACAATGTTAAGTCAGACATCATGTGATTCTGAAAATGAGACTCGTGGTCTATAAAAATCATGTGGGGCACATCGAAGTGAAAAATGACCTGATTAAATAGGAATAGCGTTGCGGTTTCTCCATCAACCCGGAAGGTGGGAAGGGCTTCGACCCATTTTGTGAAATAGTCCACAACTACGATAATATAGTTGTGTCTGGCAAAGGAAGTGGGGTTTCGAGTTACGAAGTCTATCCCCAATTTGGTAAAGGGGTCGACGAAGATAAATGGGTGTAGTAGGGTCGGAGGAGAGTGCATTTTCTTTGTAAACACTTGACAAGGGTGGCACTGTTGGATAGCCTCGATACAATCTTTGAACAAGGTTGGCTAGTAGTAGCGTGCGCGTAAACTTTTATGAGCAGTAGATATGCCAGAAAGATGACTACCACATGCCCCAACATGGAAATCATTTAAAACATATTTCGCCTCCTCATGAGTGAGGCAACGTTGAAGAATTGTATTAGCACCATGGCGATATAACGTATCATTAAGAACTAAATAGTGTCGCGCTTGGTGGCGAATGCGACGACGGTCACCTAACGATAGTTCAAGGCGGAAACGTTGTGCTTGGAGGTAGACAAGAATGGCACCATACCAAGGGTCAGCAGAGTCAATAAGATAGACAGCTTCATCCGGAAGAGGATCATCTATCTCGTTAGGATCGACAATGGGAAGATCCGACAAAAGTTTCGCGAAGACTGAGGAATTTTTCGCCTTGGAAACGGTGAAAACCAAATTGAAAATTGTTGGAGGATCACTATCCATTTGGAATATTTCCCTCCAATGACTTGACGAGACAAAATGTGTCTCATGGGATTATCCAAGGCGATGACAGTAGTCTGTCGCAACAGTATGTAATGTTGGAAGTGGTTGACAACAAAGACAACTTCCAAGGACATTTTTTCCACATGTGAATATCTTAGTTCGGACCCAGCTAGGCCTTTCGATAGATATATATCACATGCTCACTTAGTTCATCGTGAGTTTGAACCAAGACCATTCCTAGAGAGGATGGCGAGGTTGCCAGGTATAGAAGAAAGTCGCGCCGATAGTTGGGAGCACTAAGGAGTGGGACTAATATAAGTGCCTTTTTCAAGGCACCAAATGATCATTGAGCTTGATCACCCCATAGGTATGGCACTCCCTTCTTAAGTAGGTGCATAAATCCTTTTGTCAACTCAGCGTAATTTATGATGAACCGTTGTAAGAAGCTTGCTTTCCCCTGCAAACATTGGAGCTGCAAAATGGATTGTGGTTTGGGCAATTGAGTAATCGCCTTTACCTTATTAGGATCAACCCTAATCCCATACTTGGAGACAATGAAACCAAGTAAGCATCCAGACTCGAGAAAAAAATGCATTTATGCAGATTCATATGTATGTTATACAACTGGCACCTAAGAAAGATAGCTCTTAAGTGATCTAGGTGTTGTGCTCGCTTCTTGGAATGGGCTGGAAGTTCATCCAAGTAAGCTTGAACGATATGTCTAATATCGTGAAATGCGTAGTCCATGGCCCTCTGAAATGTTGCTCTAGCATTCTTTAAACCGAATGGGAGTTTTCGATAGGCAAAGATTCCCCATGGGCAAATGAAGGCGGTTTTGTGTTGGTCTACTAGATTTATGGAAATCTGGTTGTAACCTGAGAAACCATCCATGAATGAAAATGATTCACAACCGACACAGTCATCGATGATTTTATCAATGAACGGTGTCTGAGAATTATCCTTCAGACACGTGGCATTCAAGTCTCGATAGTCGACACATACACGGATGGTTCCTTGTTTCTTATTGAGAGGAACCAAATTGGAAACCCATTCCATTAATGGAATGGGGTAGACGAAACCAACACGTAACAACTTTTCCACCTCAGTCTTGATGGCTACAGTTTTGCGAGGGCGGATTGGTCGAAGCCTTTGGCGGACAGGATTGCCATTGTCGTATATCTTGGTATCATGCTCAACAATAGATGGATCTATGTTAGGCATTTCCTCGTAAGACCAAGCGAATACATCACAGAATTCCTTAAAAAGGCAGGTGAAGCTTGCAATTTCCTCAGGAGTGTAGTCGACTCCAACCTGGATGTTTTCCACGATGCCTATCTTGACAGAAATATCGATGAGCAATTTCTTTGAAATATTTCCCATGTTTCCCTCCGAGTCCAAAGTTTGGATATTTGTATAAGGTGACGAAACGATTTCAGGTGCGTCAAATGATAGGATTTGAAGAGGCATCATGTCTGAATGAGATATTGAAACACGATGGTGAGAGTCCTCCCAAGGCCTCTCTTATAAACACATGATCTCTCTAATAACTTCGTCCGAAGGTAGGACTTGATTGAGGAGATTGAAAGAAGGAGCAATTATGGGAGGGGAGGTGGTATCGTTGGCCATGACCAAAGTGACCAGGGATTCGGATGCAGATTGAATGGCTTGGTAGGCCAATTCAACTGGTGACAGCGGCATTTTTTCTCCGTAAGTGTCAATGTTTGAAGGGGCCAGGAGGATCCAAGGATCGGTCAATTCGTGAGGAATGGATGAAACCATAGAGACTGTCTATGGAACCATGAGTGGCAGAAGAGGGAAACAACCCATCAGGGAAGATCCCTTCAATAGACCAGTATCGATACTGACGTAAGAGTTAGGTACACCACCCACTAAGGGTACAGAGCCGCTGGGTAACGGGGAATAATCAAGGGTGCAAAAGGACAGCTAGTCCATTGTGACTATCTTTCCATCCAATGGAAATAGGATGATTTGAAAGACAGTAGACACAATGGCAGTCATGGAATAAGTCCAACTGTGACTCAACAATAGATTATAGTTGAGCTTTCTATCTACAACTCCGATGTCCACCATTACCGTTTTCACATTCAAAGCGATGGGGTAGCTAGCTAGGTAACCTTTAGGGATGAAAGTGTGGCCATCGAAAGCTTTAAGAGAATTTGATGGCAAGGATAGGGTTGGAGAACCTAAAGTGAGCCAACAGGAAGCCGACATGATGCAGGTTGAAGCACCTTAATCAATGACAATTCTATGTATTCCTCGCCCTTTCGAAAATATTTGCACCTGAAATGCAAGCTGGTGTGAAAGGGGAGGTTTACATTTTTCTATGTCGGAAATTGCAAGGATGGAATCCTAAGGGTCGATACCACCAATTGTCGAAAGCAGAGCTTTCCTTTGTGTTGGACAAGTTTGTAATACTTCGAGCACCAACATAGTTGATGGTGCCTGCACCAAGTCTTCTACAATAGTATAGTTCTAGGCATCACGTGCAGATGTATTATGCATTGTGTGACGAAGTGCCCCTTTTGGGGGGTTAATCACAAGAACAGCAACCAGTCTTTTGATATGAAGATCATTAGGCGGCGATGGGTTTTGACTCAAGGAGGCTTCCTCAGCATTAGCGACTGGAGCTGCATAAGGTTTGGCTCTGGTTTGTAGATCTACCATTTCAAAGGTGTAAATGGTAAATGGTCCTTCACCAACTGAAGGATGATGCGAACTGCCATTTCCCCCTTGCAAGGGTTGGGGTTGGTTTGCAACTAGGTGTTGTTGTTGTTGAGGAGGGAAAGGATTATTTAGGACCGCAGGGGTCTTGTCGGTGTCCTTTTTAGCGATGAATTTTGTGCATTCCTGAAGACGCAGAAAATTATATGTCATGTGGTATTCCACATAGATTTTGCAAGGGAACCAGGTGGGTTTGTCCTTTCCATTGTCAGAAGGCACAATAGCCTTCTGCTTTGGGTTGTACTGCTTTTTTGATTGCTCTTCAGAAGGAGTGGTATTTTTCTTATTCTTCTTGTTCTTACCACCGGGTTTTTGTGTAGACTGCACAGAGTTTATCACGGTGGTAGGAAGAGCAGTCGATTTGGTAGAGGGGTCAACTGACAAACTGGGCAATGTGACCGCTGAGTTTTTTTATAGCAACCCCGAAGGTAGTACCGATAATACCATCGGCGTGCGCTCCAGCTTGCTAAGTAGCGGGAGCATTGGAGTTGGGAGGGGCATTGGGAATGACATCGTATAAAGTGCCAGACTATGAATATAGACTGTGAATATATCAAATCTAAGTTTTGGGCACGGCGAATGGATTGGCCTTCCTTGACCACACCACCTAAGGCGACATCTTTAGCGATTTGGGGGAGTAGAGACTTGTAGAACCAATCCGCTAATAGATAGTCTGGGAAGGGAGCTTTGACTAGCCTCTGCCTACATCTCCATTCATGGATATGATCAAAGATGTGGGTGTCGATATCCTGATGTAATGAAGTGGGGAGTTCCATCCTAGTTTCATACAAGATGGATAGTTGGAAGTGCTTTAAGAATTCCATTGCTAAAGTGCCAAAGGTATTAACTGACGCGCGTGGTAAATCAATGTACCACTTGGTTGCATTTCCAGTAAGGGTGCAAGGAAAGAGCCATAGCCAGATACTATCATCCACCACGGAGTTAGAAACACACCATAAATGATAGGTGGTGACGTGTGTACCTGGATCTTCCCCTTGTTTCCCTTCAAACTTCAGGATGTATGTCAGGATTTTATGCGGGATTGGTGACCAAAGTAAGTTGTGATAGATGGGGTCATTTGTGAGTAGGTACAAGTTGGGGATATCAATCTTTGCTAAGAAATACAAGGTGTTTGATGCCCCTGAATTGAACCAAGGCGATGACATATGACTTGAGGATCTTTGCAGTCCTCCCATCATTTTGTTTTCAATATTATACACAGGTTGCGTGGTATAGTAATTTCTTTGGGGTATAGTCATGTACTATGGGTTTCCATAGGGGTTGTTAAACTGGGGGTTGGAAGTACCCCCAGGATAAGAAGTGCCCCCTTGACTCATTTGAGGTTGAGAGTAGGGTGCCCATATGGATTGATTGGGACCTTGTTGAGGGTTCTCGCTCGCCACGTAACTAACTATAGATTTTTGACTGGCATAAGGAGGGTTCATGTCAATCAATGATTGTCCCTGCAATCCTATAAACGGAGGGGGAACTATTATGTTCTCGGCTGGTATATGCATATTGGGAATTGTGCCCCCAAGCATCTGAACCTAGGGGTTAGAACTAAACAATGGATGCCAACCATAGGGGTGGTTGACGGGACCCTTGCTAACCATGCTATATGGAGCATTATAAGGAGTGCTATATGTAGCACTTGTCGAAGGTCCAGGGGTTGACACAAAAGGGGTGGAACTCGGAATGTACTGGGTTCCACTCATGGTGGGTGTCATGATGGGGTTTGAACCTTAGACAGATGGGATAACTGGGTTTTCCATCAGAGGCGCGATACTGACCGTCGATTGGGGAGGTGGTGGTGGACCAAAAGTGTCAACAAAAGCCCATGACCCATTAGTCATCGATGGGATGGGTGGAAACGTTCTAGCAGAAGACAAAGGAGGTACAAATGCAATGGGAATCAAGAGTGGTCCCAACGGATTTGTGATTAGAGGATTGTATGGAGGAAGTAATCCTTCAATAAAGAAATCTTTCAGTAAGCTTGAATTGTGGGATGTCCAAACTGATTGTGTTAGATCTCGAAGACTAATTTGCTGAAGATGGGGAATCTGATTCACTGGGGCTCAGCGGAGCCTCCACAATGAGTGGGGGGAGACCTAACAACCGTTTAGATTGATGACGAGGGCCAAATGTAGCCACGGTGACCGATAAGTTTTCTCAATAG
The DNA here is from genome assembly GCA_000404065.3 of Pinus taeda. Classification (NCBI taxonomy): domain Eukaryota; kingdom Viridiplantae; phylum Streptophyta; class Pinopsida; order Pinales; family Pinaceae; genus Pinus; species Pinus taeda. The sequence goes on from APFE030680113.1 coordinate 251,733, forward strand.
ATTTTACAGTGATATTTGTCTAAGTCTCGGTGATAACAATCTGACACTTAGAAAATAAAAATACACTAAGGAAATCAATCAACAAGTAGAGGGAAATGACCCTCTCTGATAAGCACCAACCACTGGAGATGAAACCCAGTATCTCAATGAATAACAGAGAGAGTTGGCCAAATGTACAGTTATGATTACTCTTGAGCTCCGCTCAAACCTCAGATTAAGGGGCCAAGTACTTTCGTGAAGATGAGTACCCTCCCAAAAATCAAAGACAGAGTAGGTTTGTATGTGTTAGGTACCAGGGCAGACCACCCAAGTCCCCTTGTGTTCGTCCCTAAAAGTATGGCCACTAAGGATACCTCAAATCACAGACATTATCAGGGGGGACATAGTCACAGACAATGCACTGTGTGGGCAGGATACTTGAGTCCCCGACTCAGCTTCGATATCCCCAAAGGGATCCCCGACACGCAGAATATCCAAAGGAGATGTAAGCAAAGGCAGGCTACCTTCACTTATAGTCCGATGTTGTCTCGTATTTAGCTGTGCTTTTACTAGAGTGGTCCCGGATAGTATGAGTGCAGAAGGATTTCTCTCTTTAATGACACTAGTTTTGGTGTATGATATTGGGCAGTTAACTCACACTGCCTATCCTAAGATCCTAGCCTAAAATAATGTGTGTTTACTCTAAAAAGTGTTGTTGATTGATTTTATTAGGTATATTTTATATGTACTTCATTAGAGTCTTCAGTAGGGGTGTTAACGTATGACTTATATGGGACTCTAGCTCAAATCATGCAAAAACAATGCTTGTAAATTTTCACTTTTGATGAATAAGTTGCTTCTATAAAGGGAGAGTCATTCATACATCAATATTTATACCATGAATCCTATTCAGTAAAACACTAACATAACTGACAGAACTTCAATTCTCACTAACAACTTTTGAAACCAAATAATGCAGATCTAACCAGCTAAGCAAAAACAGTAAAAAAAAATTGTATGTTTTCATTTAAGGAAACAAAAACTTTAAGAAGTAAAGCTATTTTCTTTATAAAAAAAATTGTTCAAAACACAGATCAGTCAAACAAGCACAACTGCAGATCCCTGACCAGTCTACAAGAAGATTTCCCAACTCATGAGGTCACAAAGAAAATAATTTATCAAGAAATGGTTGACTAATGCTCTGTACTTGCAGCACTAATGCATTGTTTGTGAGGCCACAATGCTTTATAAATTCATCATTGTAAGATAGCTAAGGAATTGAATTGCTTCCTATATTCAGCACCAAAGTGTCAAGTAATGGTTGCAAATGGAGGAACCATAAATTGCTTTGGAAAGTGCCATAATATCAAGCTATACATGGGAGAATATGTCTTGAATAGTCCAATGCTTTCCATTCCAATGGTTGGTGCAGATGTTGTACTAGGAGTCCAATGGATACAATATTTTGGCACGATAGCTTTTAGTTTTCAAGAATTTTTCTTGAAATTTTTTTGGGAAGGAAATGAAGTTGAATTAAGAGGTATCACAAGGAAACCGAGAAAGATAATCAGCTCTAATAGCATGAAAAAACTTCTAAAGAAAGAACAACAGGGCATAATTGCACAATTATGTTCACTAGAGGTTCCCACATCGAAATAATTTATTTCTCCAGATCTCCAAAGCGTTTTGGACAATCATTCCAAGGTATTTGAGACTCCCAATGGCCTCCCACCTATTCGTGATCATGATCATGCTATTTATTTGATTCCAGAAAGTGTTCCCCCAAACATCAGGCCTTACAAATATCCATATGCCCAAAAAAGTGAAATTGAACGTATGGTTGCAGAAATGATAGAGGTTGGTATAATTCAACCTAGTCAAATTTTTGTCTTTGCTCCAATGGTATTGGTACACAAGAAGGATGGATCATGGCACATGTGTCCAGAATATAGGGAGCTCAACAGGCTTACCATTAAAGATAAATTTCTCATTCTTGTCATTGATGAATTATTGGATGAATTACATGGAGCAATTTACTTTACCAAGTCGGATCTTTGTTTAGGATATCATAAAATCATAATGAAGACTGAAGACATTCCAAAAACAACATTTAGAACCCATGAGGATCATTATGAATTTTTGGTCATGCCTTTTGATCTTACCAATGCACATTCTACATTTCATGGTTTGATGAATTCCATTTTCAAACCCTTCCTTAAAAAAATTGCATTAGTATTTTTTGGTGATATACTAATCTACAACAAGTCTTGGAAGGATCATGTTCAACATGTTGACAGGGTGCTCAAACTATTGGAGAAGAAACAATTATATGCAAAAAGCTCGAAATGTTTCTTTGGAGTACAAGAGGTGGAATATTTGGGTACTCAGTTAGCTCATAGCTCATCTTATCATCCTCAATTTAATGGGCAAACTGAGATAATGAACAACTGATTGGAAGGATATCTTCGTTGCTTTGTATTTGATAAATAGACACAGTGGGTCAAGTGGTTGCTTTTGGCCGAATGGTGGTATAACACTTCCTTCCATAGTCAGCAAAAATGACCCCATTTATGGCACTTTATGGATATCATCCCCATCCATCATACCATCTTTAAAAGAAAATTCTAAGGTTCAAGCTGTGGAATATCACATCAAGCATCAACAACAAGTTATCAAACTCTTAAAGGATAATGTCACTTTGGCACAAAATAGAATGAAACAACAGACAGATCAACATCACAGCGAAAGAAGTTTTGATGTAGGTTACTAGGTATTTCTACGACTACAACCATACAAACAAATGTCCCTCAAGCAAGCTAATAAAGATAATAAATTATCGCCAAAGTATTATGGTCTGTACAAGGTGTTACAAAAGATTGGTACTATGGCATACAAATTGGAGCTTCCTGCATCTTCTCGAGCGCACCCGGTTTTCCATGTTTCATGCTTAAAGAAGGCTATAGGTGAGAAGATCTCAGTTCAAACAATATTGACAGAACTTGACGAGGAAGGAAAAATTATATTGGAATTGGGATCAGTCAAAAAACAAGAAATTGATAGCTATGAAATCGATCAATTTTAGAGTATCTCTGTTATGAAACTAGCTCACAAAAAGATAAAAAAGATAGATCAACACCTTAGAAATAAGCTTCTTCGAGGGGGAAACCTCCTTTACGTTACACAAATGAACAATTCTTGGATGATACAAATGACAAGACCTCCTTTCTCTATATAAGAGTCTAAGGGGTCATAATATAATCAAAGCCAACATAACAATAATAATGTAAGGGCACAACAATAACAATAGTGGGCTTCTATGGGGCACAATAATTTAATAAGGCGGTTGTAATAATAACAATAAGGGGATACACTAGTAGTATAGGGACCTAACATGCCCCTCTCCTTCAAAAAGTGTTGTCCTCAATGCTTGAGTAGTTCTTGATGCTTATGTATAAAATTCTCCTCCTCCCAAATGGAATATTCAGCATTTAAGTTCTTCCACTTCATGAGATACTCGGAAATTGATCGATTTCGTAGTTGTCTGGTTCTTCTTTCCATGACTTCTTCAAGTTCCACTATCATTTTTCCTTCCTCGTCAAGTTCTGGCAATATTGTTTGAACTGAGAGCTTGTCACCTATAACCTTATTTAAACATGAAACATGGAAAATTGGGGGAACTCGGGAAGATGCAAGAAGCTCCAATTTGTATTCCATAGTACCAATATTTTGCATCACCTTGTAAGGACAATAGTAATTTGGTGATAATTTATTATCCTTCTTAGCTTGCTTGAGGGACATTTGTTTGTATGGTTGTAGCCATAAAAATACCCAATCACCTACATCAAAACGTCTTTCACTCCGAGGTTGATCTGCCTGTTGTTTCATTCGATTCTGCACCAAAGTGGGGTTATCCTTTAAAAGTTGGAGAATTTGTTGTTGATGCTCGATGTGATCTTTCACTGCTTGAGCCTTTTTATTCTTGATATGTCCTTCTATATTGAGAATTTGAGGGGTGGTAATTCCTGCCAATGCATTACAAGATATGGTCGAATTCATTTCTTGATGCTCGATGTGATCTTTCACTTCTTGAACCTTTTTCTTTTTGATGTCCTTCTATCTTAAGAGTTTTAGGAGTGGTAATTCTTGCCAATGCTTTACAAGATATGGTCGGATTCACTTCTTCTTTCTCTGGGATTGATTCCTAGTGTATATCCTCTTATTTTGATGTTTCTTCATCCTTTTCTTCCTCCTCTTCACAATCTATGTAAAATAATTTCTTCTTAGCACACTTATGACCTTTAGCGTATTTGATATCAAAATTGTAACAAAGCCCTTTTTCTCTTTTTTCTTCCAATTGTTGTGGTGTTAACCTTGTAGGTGATTAAAGGCTAGGAGAAACAATACTTCCATCTTTATAGTTATGATTGGTAGGATTCCTTGTTGCCATAATTTTGCTTTCAATTTTTCTTGCCAACTTGTATGCCTTCTCCAATGGATCAGGTTCCCAAAGGCAAACCTCATGTTGAATGTTATCCTTTAAAGTCCCTATGAAGACATCAATCCTCTGCTTCTCTGGAATATCATTTAACCTTATATTCAATTTTTGGAAGTCCTCGATGTGCTCTTCCAATGAACCCTTTTGTTTGAAATTTATCAATTAGCTAAAGAAGGTGTTTCTCTGTGTATCCTCATAATGTGCTATCATTTCCTCCTTCAAAACTGACCAGGTGACAAGTGGTTTACGAGAACAAATCCATTTATACCATAAAAATCAATTTGGTTCTAAATATAAAGATGCAATACATAGCTTTTGTGACAGTTGCACATCATGTAGATCAAAATATTTCTCCATCTGTAGTATCCATGTTATGGGATCCTTGCCATCAAACTTCCTCATATCGTTTTTTCTTGATTCTAGGAGCTCAATCTTGAATCTGGTGTATCTCAGAAATTTCGAATCTCCAAGGTCTGAAATTGTGACCTACATTAGCCCTATGCGTCCTCTTTCCAACGCCACCAGTCTAATCAATAATGGATTCTTCAAGGAAGAGTTATGCCAAATCTCCTACTATGACCTAATTATATACGTTTTCATTAAAGCGAACTTGTACGAAGTGCCACGTGTTACAGTTTCAACCTTCAGACCTAGAAATAATACATAGAAAATTAAATTGCGTCCTCTTTCTGTAGCTTCTTATGAAATTTCAATCCGATGCTCAGAGAGAAAGTTATGACGATTTTCCCCAAGTTAGCGATTTGGGATGTAATTTGGGAGCCTACAGAAACCCTAAATATCTTAGATTGTATCTCTGGAAATATAGCGAAACAAGATCTGAAATTTAGACCCAAGCTTCATCGATATTTTGGTTCAAATGGGTTTTTGTTTTAGCTTTTGAAAGGTCACAAAAAAAAAAAGTTATAGCGAAAATTCCATGATGACCTGTTTTGGAGCAGTGAAACACTAGAATCCAAAGCTCTGATACCAAATGTTATGAAACCAACTCACAAAAAGATAGAAAATATAGATCAACGCCTTAGAAATAAGCCTCTTCGAGGAGGCAACTTCATTTACATTACAAAAATGAACAATTCTTGGATGATACAAATGACAAGGCCTCATTTCTATATATAAGAGTCTAGCAGGTCATAATATAATCAGAGCCGACATAACAATAATAATGTAAGGGCACAACAATAACAATAGTGGGCATCTATGGGGTACAATAATAATAATATGGGTACTACATGGGAACAACAATATAATAAGGGGTTGCAATAATAACAATAAGGGGATACACTAGTAGTATAGGGACCTAACAATCTGATCAAGTGGAAGAACTTACCCGCTGAACATTCCACATGGGAGTATGAGAATTTTATACAAAAACATCGAGAACTACTCAAGCGTTGAAGACAACACTTTTTGAAGGAGAGGCACATGTTAGGTCCCCATACTACTAGTGTAACCCCTTATTTCTATTAGTGTAATCCCCTTATTGTATTATTGTGCCCATATAGTCCTCATGTTGTTATTATTATGCCCCATAGAAGCCCACTATTGTTATTGTTGTGCCCCTACAATATTATTTTTATGTAGGCTCTGATTGTATTGGGACCCCTTAGACTCCTATAAATAGAAATGAGGTCTTGTCATTTGTATCATCCAATAATTGTTCATTTGTGTAATATAAAGGAGGTTTCCCCCTCGAAGAGACTGATTTTTAAGTCGTTGATCTATCTTTTCTATCTTTTTTTGAGTTAGTTTCATAACAAGGATTATTAATCTCTCCTGCACCGGGTTGTGCCAATAATACTCCCAAAATTATACAAGAGGCGTCCACATGGACATGGAATTCCTTATTCCATTCAGGGAACACTAATATAAGTGCAACTACCATTTTTTCTTTCAATATGTTGAGGCTCTTCTGACATTCTTCGTTCCACTGAAAAGCTACATCTTTTTTTTTAACTTTCTCCATAGGTGTAGTGAACTACGCATACCCCTTGATGAATTTCCTGTAATACCCATTATGTCCCAATGTAGTGTGACGTTGTATTGCTGTCTTAGGTGGAGGCAAATTCACAATGATAGAAATCTTAGCAAGGTCCACCATTAGTCCTTGCTTGCAAACAATATGTCCAAACAATATGCCAAAAGGTACACAAAATATGCACTTCTTTAGGTTCAAAGAGATCTTATATTGTCTACATGTGTTGAACATAAGCCTTAAACTTCAAATATGTTTGCTTAGTAACCCAAACATTGTCCAATCATCAAAATATACCTCTAAAAATTTGTGGATATATTCCTTAAAAGCTGCAACCACCACTCAAGAAAATACAGTAAGGGCATTCTTTAATCCAGAAGGAATTATTGTGTATTAATATGAGCCCCATTCTATAGCAAATGTGTTATTGTGCTGATCTTCAAGTGAAATCCTAATCTTATGATAACATGAAAATCCATCTATAAATGAGTGAGCTTCCTGACCTCCTACATTGTCTATCACTTCATCTGTGGAAGTGGTAAGGAAGGGATCATGTAAACATGCATCATTCAACTTCCTCAGATCCACACAGATCCTAATTTCTCCTTGAGTCTTATTTTCTTGCACCACCATAGGACTCACCCATTCTGATTCTTCCACTGGTTCAATAATTCTTGTTAATATCATCTTATCAAGATCTATCCTTACTTTCTCCTTACACTTTGGGTTCAGCCTGTAAGGTCTTTTTTTGGCTATATTTGTTTCAAGATTAAGCGGAATATTCATGACTCCTATATCTCCTATTATACCCTTCATCTATGAAAACTTGGTGGGAAACAGTTCTTGGTATTCATGAAGTAAATATGTAACTTTGTTGACTGCCTCTTCATCCCAATAGTCTACTATTGTTGCAAACTTAGGTTCCTTCTTTGATCCTATGTTCACCTTCTAGGTCTTCAGTGGCTTCATTATACTTGGTATTTCTGGCTCAGGTCCAATTACTTCGTGGTATCCATATGATTCTGCTATGTCGATGTTACGGGGATCTTCTTCTTCTTCTGCAGTAAGGTTATAGAATTTTAGTGCATTTTCTATCTGTGCGGCCCAATTAAGTTGTTGCCATGTCAGTGGGGCTACATGCTCAAATATCTTATTCTTAACTATCTGAAGAGCCAAATCTATGTATGGGCAATCATCCTCAAAGTTGAATGTTAGTATGAAGCCATCAACCATATCTACCCAGTTTATTGTACCATGTCGAAGCTTTGTTTCTAAGTATCAGTTCTTAGGGATTGTCGCTAAGGTATGAATGAATTCATGTACCCATTCTTGCTAAGTAATCTCCTTCCATGTTGTAGTGCATAGCTGGATATGTTTCCTAGGATTAGTTTCACTGTCATATTTTATCTCTATCTGTGTTTATCTGTCCAAACATTATCCACATAAATCTTTGACATTCCTACCAGTCTTCTATATTCTTCTTGTGTTCATTCCACCATATAGCAAGGGTAGCTTTCAGGGCTATATCCAAGGCTAACAACCTTTGATTCTCTGGAACCTATTCTTCATAATCATCAAGAAAAGTATTTACATCACCCAAGCCATCATAAGAAGGCAGATTACATACCTTAGATATCACACAGTGAACTGATTTGGTAATTCTTACATAACGCCTTGTGGATACTTCACGCAACCTATTTTGCCAGTTTTCCAACTCTTCTTCTGAGCCTGAGGTACAAGAACTATCATGCTCCCAAGTCAAATTTCCTTCTGCAGTAGGGTTAACCCAATCATGTTCCTTTGTTGTCATTTGATAGATATTGTTTATATCAGTTATGCGGTATTCTTCTCTAACTAGTTATGTATATATTACCCCTTCTGATGGATCTAAGGGAATAATTTCTCTCATATTATTCCCTTCAAATATCATCAGTCTCTTCTTCATATTAATTATAGCCATATTTTCAAATTCCCAATCAAGTCCAAGCAATGTAGGATAGGGATTACTGTCATCAACTATCTCTTTTACTTCAAAATCAGCAGTAGTGCGAACTCCTTCAATATCCACTGTTACACCTGGTAGTCTTCCTAAGGGGAAGATCTTTTGTTGATTTTCCATCCTTAACTGAATAGGTAACCACTATAGCTTCAACTTACCCATTAACTCCCATGTTTGCTTCATTAAGACATTAGCATCAAATCCCAGATTGAGGATAACTTGATCCATCTCATATACTCCTATCTACGCATTAAGCCTCATCTCTCTTCTAGTTCTCTTTTTTCAATTAAAATTATTGATTGCACGCATCTCACTTGGCAGCGCTTCTTTGGATGCACAAGAATTTATTAACTCCTAAATCCCTTCTACAGCCTTTTGATCTCTTAATAATTTTATATAATTCTGCAGAAAAGACTTTAAAATACCTGCTTGATTTGTTGAACATTGGTCTTGTGTCGGAGATAAATCTTGTGTCGAATCTCGGCTCTGTGTCGAAGCTTGATTTTGTGCTGAAGTTGATGATATGTCGCAGCTAGTTCTCTACTTTGGCTATGCACTGGAGGTTGAAACTCCATCATCTATAAAGCTTTGCTTTGCTTCCATAAATACTTATTTTTCCTTCTAAATATCAAAAATAGGATCTTTCTGAATAGTTTTTCTAATCCATTTACTTTTAGATTATTTCTTCTCATCTGCCTTATCACTTCCGGTCACAGCTCCACTTCTAGTGATTACTAATTTGAGGTTTGTCGGTCCTCCTTTCAGTAGTCATCATTTCAATATTCTATGTCGAATGTTGATTCATTTTTTCTTGCATCTTTTACATAAGTACATGGCATTCTTCAATTACATGGTTAAAGGATTTACAATACTTACATGTTGTTGTAGGGTTCTGACAATCTCTCGCAAAATGACTTGTCTAGACGCAATTATAGAAAATGATTTGTGCACGTTCTCGACCAACTCCAGCACCTCGACCTCTTCCTTGGTATCCTCCTCAACCACTGTGTTGTCCATTTCCTTCATGTCCATTTTCTTCTGCTTGCATTCTATAAGTATCAACACCACGCTCTATCGTTAGTTCATAAGCTCGACAATCATTATCATCATGTCCTACTAATTTACAAAATTTTCAATATAGGTTCCTTGGAATCTGTACATATTTCTGTAACAGCTACAGTCTTTTGAGCGATGTTGACCTTTGGTCTTACATATCTCGCACCATAATCTGGATCCTGTATTTAAGGGATTCAGAGCCCCACTAGCCATGTAATCCCTAAAGATAGGACATTGTTCATTAGAATGGCCCTTCGATCTGCACTTCATACACCATACTTCTTCTCTGACTTCTTTGCTTTTCTTGATATCTTGTATCTATGGAGTTAGGTTCGCCAGATGACTCTGAATCTCTTTCATACCCGCATTAGTATCTCCTATAGGCAAAGCTCCCAACTTCATCGTAATCTGTAGGGCTTTGGGCTGACTTGTTATCTTTTGTTACATCAATGGTAATCTGATATGCGGTAACAGCATAGCTATAAACTATTCTTGATGTTTTTGCAAAACTATTTCGAAACTCACTTGATCCAACAAAACCTTAAATATCTGATCAAATTCCGAAACAGACTTAGTAGGTTTCAATTGAATTTCTTTCAACTCAGTGATGCACTGCAACTTAGACTTCGGCTTCTTAAATTTTCTAAACAATGCTACTTTAATATCCGCAAATGTTCTGATTTGATTATTTGAATACTTCATATACCATGTTAATGCTCTATCTCGAAATGTTGTAATGAGATGTGCTTTCTTATATTTTCATCGTTGATCTGCTTCCCGTCCATATAGCTTCACGTAAAAACCAAAATTGTTTTGGATCCTCTTATCCAGTTACTTTGAAAACAAGTCGCTTAATATCATCATCCATATCTCTCCTTGGAGGGGGAGGGGGTTGAGTAAGGGGAGGGGAATGAGGGGTAGGAGGAGAAGGGGGAGGGGGAGAGCCAAAAACACCATGGCTATTACTAAATTCTGGTTTTTGCGAACTCTCAGGCTGGGAAGGTGAATACTGCAAAGTTATCTGGAGTTTATCAGGGTGGTTATCTTCTCTTTCACTTTCAGATTCACTCAAAAGAGGATTATACTCAGTTTCTACAAAAGTCTTCGGATCTTGTCCATGAGCTCTTTTTCTGGTATTTATTCTATATCTCTTTCCACTTCGCATTACAGTGATCTCTGGCTTAGATTTATTCACTTTTCTTCCAAACATAAGTAAACTAGCAATCTAACTGCATCTGTAAAACTCCCTTTTCACATAGAAGCATCTTAATCCAAAGTTTCAAAGACTTCAAATAATTACCTCACAGACCTTTGAAGAATCGTCATTCCACTTCGTTGTAGGACACAATCGAGTCTACTGCAAACTCAGTAATGAATCTCCCAATATGCTAACAGGTCTTTCTTTCAATCAACCTTGATATCCACTCATACAATTTGACAGGAAATGATCCAAAGAAAATTTCATATTGATTTGTAAAAACATACTTTTGTAACCAAGCTTTAGATGTCATATGAGGGTTTTTTGTTCTCTTGATTTGCAAATTCTCACTCTTTCAATTCTAGCCAATCTTGAATTTCCTTATTCGATGGATGCCACATCCACATATCCCTCAAATATATCCTGGTCCCGGCAATGGAACCATTTGTTGGTTATGATTTGGGCTTACCCATGTTCGATCTATACTGTGCACCAACAAAACCCTCAATCACTGGCCCTTTCGACAACGACCTGCAGGTAGATCGTAATCTCACCCAAAGTGACTATGGGAGGATGCAGAACCAAGTTTTTGCAACCTCGTAGGATGATGCAATGTGGTGTTTTATATTATCTTTTATTCTTAACATACATGAATTACTTCACCGCATTCATTTAGTCACTTAAACATACCATATAAAACCATAAATCATCATTGTACTGAAATAAAGTGCAACTGTAATAAACTGCTACGCTACAACAAATAATAAGCAAACATACACATGAAGACACCATTTTACCATGGTTCACCCCAATGTGGGGCTACATCCACAAGAATTGTTGCTTATATTAAGAAATCTTGTACAACAAACAACTCTTAGCCTGCACACTAAGTTGTAGGTCGTTTGTGCACTCATCTGTAGACTCAGGGCTTTGCGCACTCAGCTGCAGAGCCTCGCCTTCTTTTCCCAAACAACAGATCACAAAATTTCAATCATAACATAGGTCTCGATCAATTCGATCTCCCTTTCTTCTTATTATTTAACCCTATATATACTATTACATCGAGGGTTACATCGTTACAATACAATGGTCCAAATACCATGGACTCTCTAAAACAAGCAACTAAACACATTGATCCTTTACATTATCACATGCTTTTACAAAAAGGACGGTCTTAAACCCACTCCAACACCCTTATACAGCATGATATATTCCAACTTATTCGCTATGCGGTCCACTTCGTGCTCTGCTCCACAATACGCAGAGTCTTTGCTAAAAACTAGGCCAAATTGGGTTGTGCCCAACACTATTTCCTTATATTATTGTTTAATCATTCAAGTCACTGATTTAATAATCAACACCATTTTGTGAACTACTTTCTAAATGTTTTTGATTAATTATTCTTGTTAATAGATCTCTGAACGTAATGTGTTTTGGTATTCATAATATTAGATAATTGAACTACTTCGTTAGCTTTATATTCATTATAAGCCAGACATATTTAAACTCCAATCATTTAAATAATTCTCTCTCTGTTGAGTTAGATCTACAACTTCCTAATGAGATAGGCTTAGGATTTATTTCTTTTTGCTTGCATTTAGATTTAATTCTACATTTCTAGAAGTCCTCTTATCAATGAGGCAAACTTTAAGTTGTGGCTTGGCTAAGCCCCAGATCAGCTTAAGGATCACTTTCTTTCATGATCAGCAAGAGGGCTAATTTGGTGTCTCTTCTCTATTGGTAAGTGAAAGTCATACTTTAAGCCAGTAGAGATAGAGAGAAGGTAACTAGACCTAGTTTAACCAGTTGGAACCACCACTCCAAATAAAAAGGGAGCTGCTCTAAGGTCCCGACCAGGTGGTCTCCTTTATAATGTTGAGGCAGAGAATTTTGAACATTTAACATTTTTTATGCTAGAAAGAGGGTATGAAGACTTGTCTTTTGGATTTTTTGTATTTTAAAGTTTTTATTTAATCACAATGGCTCCTCTTAAACTTCCCATTTGGAGATATATCTCTAGACGTGTATCTATCAATACTCCACCAAGAATAGTAAGACACTTGTCAAAGCTAAATTTTAACGGTACGAAGATTTTTTTGCATTTAATCATGCTTTATAGTTCATTCAAAAAAATTCAAACTCTACTTTTCATTATATTTATGAAGGTATTCTATGCAAGATTTTTACTCTTACATTCTCAAAAAAAGCCAGAAATTGGTGTCAATCTCTTCTAGTTGCCTCTATTCATAGTTGGGATCAATTTATCATAATGTTCCTTTATAAATTTGATGGTTATGAGTATGAACAGGTATATGCTGAATTTGAAGATCTACAAAGGTTTGAAAATGAATATGTTTTAGATTTTACCATTAGATTTCAATTAATTTGCTTGAGATTCAAAGCTGAAGATAAACCTTCAGGAATTGAATTGATAGATTGGTTTGAATATATTTGTTCTCTTCCTCCCATTTCAAATCTATATGAAACAAATTCAAGCTTTGATAACTCTCCTTCAACTTCTAGTGATATTATCAAAAATTCTAATATAGAGGTGCATATTAATCATGATGAAGTGGCCTCGGCCATGTATGATAAATCCCTAAATTTAGTACACGCCTCTTACGGTATTAATGATAATCATGTTAATGAATCATTTTCACAAAGCTTGCAAGAATTTAATAATCAAACGCAAGAAGATAACAACAACAATCTTGAAGGACCATCTGTCATGAAATCTGAAAATTACTATGAGTTACATTTAGAAAATCACATTATAAATCAGCAAGTACAGGAAGAAATTGAAGTTCTCAATAATATGCAATCACCTGCAGAAATTTTTGAATTCTTTCATGCTAATAAAATACAAAATTCAGGGCATCCAGAGAATGTTCTTCAAGAAAGCACAATTAGCCAAGTAAATGATCTGGAATTTGAAATTTGCAATAGAAATAATTTACAAGAATCTACAAATAGATATATTTTCAGATTCATTGCTTTTGATTCTCATTTTCACCTCTATCATGATATTTTTACTGATAACAATTTATCGTCTCTTTGCTTTAATGTTATTCCAGAAAACAGAGACACTGATATAAATGAATTTCCTATTAGTTTTTATTAAGATAGAGAGACAATTATTGATCATTCTTCTGATATTAATGAACATATGTTCCATATTCATTCTTGTTTTGATACATCAGAGTATATTAGTGAATGTCCTTAAATCATTTATGATGGTTGCTTCAACATTAAGGATGTTGATTTTCCTCCTTCCCTATTAAATCCTCGTGTTCCAAATTAGTTTATACTTGGAAATGAAGAGAAACTCAATACAAAAATTATTCCAATTGACTCTCATTTTCAAACAACTAATCATACTCATGACTTCACCATCCAAAAACCCATCCCAAACTATGAATCTTATGATAATCAAGTTCACATTCCTATTCATAGTCATGATCTTCTCTCTAAAAGTTGGTGTTGACAATCATTCTAATTGCATTCTTATGGCCAATTCTTGTGAAGAGGAAATCACTTCAAACCAGTCTCATTTGTGTTGTAACACTAGTTGTAATAATAGTGTAAATTATGATTTGATTTCATTGTTGTTTCTTAATTTATTTTGTTTGATTTCAGATTTATTTTATGTTTTCATTTTTCAGTTAGATATCTTGTGCTAGCATATTGAGCAATTCAGTATTCAACACTCAATTTATACATTTCCTGAATGGGAAAATGAAGTTTCAAATCATAATCATGAACATCAAGAGATATTATTCTTCCAATTCCAATTGATGTTCATTTCTTATCACTTGTTCATTTTCTCTCAAAATAAGTGCAAACAAGATAGTATATATTCGTAATATAGCCAGCAATCTAATTAAATTAATGATCTTCCGTTGAAACTATCAGACATCCATCCATTTTTCATTGACCCATTTGAAAGATATTTGGAAATTTTTCCTACATGGAAGATTGTTAATAATTGAACATATGTACATAAGACTTACATGCAAGCCATTGTGTCTAAAATTTCATTTCCACAATCTAGCTTGTTATCCTCTCTTTTGAAACTCTCCCAATCATTAATGGAAATCCATCCATATTTCTATGATCCAATTGAAATTCAACCAGAAAGGACATTTCAAGAGAAGGTGATTGTAAATAAGTTGTTTCTTGTAAATATATTAACAATTAGCGTACATACTATATTCAAATTTATTTTTATTCATTTAACTATATTCTTGTTACTAATGTTTGACATGTACATACATGCAGGAATTAGAATTAGAGAATGGTTACATTGGAAGAATAACTATACCTAGTCATGTTTCCTTCCATTCATTTTAGAAATAGGAATAGATTAATTTAAATTAGATTCATTTTCTATTTGCATTTATTTTATTATTTCATATTTTTAATAAACAAGTAATGTATCCGAGTTTTCCTTGGCATCCCCTTTCATTTTCTGGAAAAGTGGCTTAGAACATATCAATGTTCTTATAATACACTTATGATGCAATTGATTGCATTGTTTTTGCATAACTTCATCACATTGTTAAAAATTGTTTGTTGTCATAAAATGTATGAAGAAATTCCAAGGAATTGAAATGGCTTGGCAATCTTTGATTCATGAGTATTTGTGAAAAGCTCATTTTCACCACTCTTGCCCTTCGATGTAAATTTGAGGTGGATGCAATTTGAAAAGTCATTACTTATCATTTTAGACTGAATAAGTAGATGATGTTGAACATATGTGAATTTTGAGAAATGCATAGGGGAATTTGAAGATTCATGAGGTAAACTTACAATCAATATTCTTCCAGGTATGCATTTTATAGGTTCGTCTTCATCTATTGTTAGTTTTTCTTTTTCATAGTTTACTTCTTATTTCTATTTTGTTTCTTTTACAAGTCTTCATTAGCTTGATTTTGGAGACTTGAGATAAGCAAGCAACCAACCCTTTCTAATCTGCAACATGATCAGGGAAGTATTTGTTGTTTCATCAAAATTTGAGGATTTTTTAATTTTGCTTCTATTCATTAAAACCCCAATAGGCCTTTAATGCATTATCAGAAGATTCATATCAGATCCTTATAATATCATAAGTTTCCTCATAGAAAAACTTACTATAAAATCATTCTCCGACCTAATATTTATGATAATTAATATAATTATTAAATGGGCTTTGGTTAAAAGGCAAAGTTGAGTTAGGTGCTTTCTTTTGAATTAAATACTTTAAGAGATGTGAGCCCCACAACTGTCACTTGGCATATTGACCTTCACAAGTATCCTAACTTATAAAGTGTTCTATGCTCAAAACATCTGATGCCCCAATGTTCCAATGTCCCCAATCTCCCGATGATCCGATATCCCAATCTCCCGATATTCCAATACTCTGATATTTTGATCATCTGGTATTCCAATACTCCGATATCCTGATCATCCAATGTTTTGATACTTTGATAACCTGATATCCCAGTACCCGAGATCTTGA
Source organism: Pinus taeda (assembly GCA_000404065.3). NCBI lineage: Eukaryota > Viridiplantae > Streptophyta > Pinopsida > Pinales > Pinaceae > Pinus > Pinus taeda. The sequence continues at coordinate 267,950 of APFE030680113.1, forward strand.
TATTTGGTCCTCCCCGATACCTCCATCTTTATCATATCAGACATTTTATAAGAAGCACTTATTCACTACACTCCCAATATTCTCTGTGCCTCTTACTTCTGATATCTGATATTCTCGTCCCCGTCCTATATCGGGAATTTCATATCGTATACTTGCTCTTTAAATCCCCGATATACTATTGTCGATATAGAAGTTCCGATATCACTTCTTGCCTCCGCTTATTAGTTGATATTTATTTAAATATGATTTATCGAAAGTTTCATATATTGTATCTTTCTAAAGCATAGCCAAGTGATTTCTCTGATATATTTCTTCCGATATGTCGATGTGTGCAGTCCCACGTGAATTTAGATTTAGCAATATGAGTCAATAATAATAATTTGCCTCTCATCAATGCAGCGGAAACGAAATGCTTATAGTCTTTATTGCTCTGATTTGCTAAAAACTGAGGAAAATTCACACAAAATGCTTGCAGCGAATGATCTTATCCATGGTTTTATCTATGCTTGTTCCAAATCTTACAACTACTAAGTTGAGATAAACCATTTGCATCACACGCATTCATATTGTTTTCCCTTCAGTGATATTCCTTTCTTCTGAAGTAACTCAGAGCCTCTAATTGGTGAATTTTAGAATCTCGATCCTCTGCTTTTCATTTTTCTGAGATATTTCCTCATAATTTCAAATTTACTAGGTTATTAGACTCTTGGATTTGTATTATATCAGAAGCATTTAAAACAAATTATGAGATTTACCTCTCTGAGATCCACATTTCATTTTCCTTCACTATCATGTCCATTATACTTAGTAAAGGAAATGGCCCCTATTTCACTGTCTTCACTATAATTTTGTGGTCTCATAGTTTTGTAAGTTGATTTTGGTTTCAAAAAGGTTTTCGAGATCTTTGACACCCAATTTATTCTCATATATATTAAATCTCGAACTCCTTTCCTTGGAAGCTTATTTACAGGTAAATGTAAGTGTTCTTGCAATCATTTTTACAAAACTTCAAATTATCTCATTATCGAAATGAAAGTCATCAAAACTACTTTATAAACTCTTACGAAACTTTTACCTCTGATGCGTGAATGTTTGATATACTAGAAAGGAAATGTTCTCACAATATACATTTAAGAAGCATTCGTTATCGGGCATGATCAATATCGTAAGTTTTGTTTGTAAAAGTTACATTTGTTCCAATATCTTGTTTCCCTTTAATATTCTAAATACCAGGACTTCTTGTATTGGAGATGAAATTTAATTAAACTTCCAAAAACAATGTCGTCGAAAACATTATGAAGCAAGGATTTTGTTTATTGGAGTTTTGCTCATTAAGAATTTTTAAAAGACTTGAGCTCTTACCTTTCACTTTGATCCTCTCATAAACTCATAACTTTAGAATATCGAGCTAAGAATCTTCATAGGTTTCTAATCAATTCATTATGATCTTTCACTCTGTTGAAATGAAGTGTTGTTTGATTATCTATGTATATATATGCTACTTTCATGTTATCATGGTGGTCAGGAGCTTGGAGGTATTTTAATCATAGTTTCATCAAATCCAAGTATTCATTCATCGGGATGACTTTATGAATATAGGGATATACATTCTTCATGGTGTATGCACATGGGCCTCTTTTACTCTTTTTGGCAATCTGCGTGGCTAACGAGAAATTTCATAACTTGTGGTTCATTTATATTTTTTCCTATGACTCATTATTGGATGCACATTTTATTATCTCAATCATATTTTAGTGAGCGTCTTCATATATTGGTTAAGGCACTCTTGAGCAACCACTACTGTAATGCAACAATTGATAAGGAATTTGGAACAAGTAAAGATAATTGACCATGGTTAATTCATATTTGAATTCTCTTTTATTTGAATTTTTGATATATCGCTCCATACTTATCATATAAATATTTAAGTCCTCTTCATATACATAATTGCTACATTATTTGGGATTTTGAATCGATTTCAATATTTTGGGGCTGCTATAAATTTAAAATGGAAAAAAACAAAGAGAACAATCATCGTTGCAATTCATAAAGAATGATGTATTTATTCTCATTTCTAATGGATTTTATTTACTTTAGATTCTTTGGACATGAAACATTGTTTTCTTTTAGTTTACTACCTGCTTTAGATTAGATTTAACAAATGATGTTTTTGAATGAAATTTCAAAAGAATTCAACTCCTTCATACTTTTAATTCTAATTAAAAGAAACAGTTATCTTTTCTTGGAGAAAATGATACCTCTCAAATAAGGTTAAATGAAATTCTCCAATGGTAAGTTTCATATGCCCACTTTCATTTATTTATATTTCTTTGCTTTTGGTTTCAGTTTTGTTTTTAGTTTTTGCTAATATAAAACTCTATTTTGTAGCTCTTCGTAAACTTTTAACACCTCTACCAGATCAAATTTGGAGTTCATTCTCCTTTGTCTTGTTTGCTTTCAAGTTTTTGGGAGAAGCGGTGTTGATCCTCATCGAATCAGCTAAAATGGGGAGTTTCAAAAACTTTAATCTGTTTCTTAGACATTCTTTTGATTAAAATATAGTTAAGATACTTTTATGCAGGTGTTGTTCTAAAACGATAAAATTTGCAACAGACAGAGACTTCTCATTTGGCTTAATTTCATTGCATGATTGTTATTTCCTTTATAGTTTCAAAGCCTCATTACCTATAATTCTACAAGATTACAATTTACTAAATTCTCAACATAAGGCAAATACACACATGCTTATCTTCTTTTATTACTTTGTTGAGACATTTTATAGTTAAACCTGTTGGGGTTTGCCCTTTAAATTTGGGTTTTTTTGTCACTTTGACATGTTTATAGTTTATTGAATTCTTTTTCACTTCATTTTATTTTTCCTTTCATGATTGCTATGACTTTATTGTGGTGACTCCACCATGATTTATGTTGAAGGCCACTTCCTCACCCAACAATGGTTGGAATATATGGGAAATATTTAACTCTGTTTATTTCAGTGAATTTCATTTATCATTAAAGGTATATCTTTATGGAACCATAAATACCTCTTACTTTAAAATATTTTCATGTTGTAACACACATTCTTTCTAAGTGATATGGTTTACATTTTCAAGGAAAGAATTAATCTGAGTTCAACTCAATGAATCCCTCCCTCACCTCCACTTTAAAAAAGCCTTTGATTGATAATCGTGGGAAAATAATTTGGAATCAACATTTTGGAAGTATTACATCCATTAACATAAGTCTCTATTACCTTCCCACCTCTTTAACTTGGGTACATCATAAACTAAAAACTCGCAAATGCAGTTATCAAAAGGGTGATTAAAAGAGGAAGCGTGGGAAATACAAGTAAACCTATCAGGGCTATGGATGCTCACTAGCAGCGGGGCTAGGCTTGTATGGCATAAAAAACAACTTCGCCAGGGTATTGCTCAGTCTCGCTGGAAGCGAATAGATGTCGGAGACCATTCATAACAATGGATATATGCTTTATCAAAAACTCTTATCTCTACCTTCTTCTATTTCTCATATGAGGTAATTTTAAAATAATTTTTTCCCAAAATTTGGATTCATGATTTTTACTCGGGTCTGCATTTGAGTACTTATCTTTTCAAACTCATATTACTTAATATATTAATGTGGGACCCACGGAAATATTTTATTGTTAGATGATTTTGTGAAAACCATTATTTTTAACCTTTGGGTAAATTAAAGTTCATTATCTTTAACCAGAGATAACTAGTTCTTCTCAGTTTGTCGCCAATGTTGTAGGGAAAACCCAACGCCCCCCATTTTTTACTTATTTACTTCAAATAATGGGGATCCTTTCTATAAATTTTTTACTAAATCACTTTCTAATGTTTTCTTTTGGTTAAGTGTCTTACAATTTTTTCATTTTTTTTTTCATTTTCGTTGGATTTCTATTTTGATTGCTTCATTGAGTTCGAATTTTCACTAGCTTTCCATCGATACTTGTTTCATCTCATTTGGTTACACGATTTGCAAATAGTCTTCATTTGAACTTCAATCATTTTTACCACCTAGGTTAAAAAATGTATATTATTTTAATTTTCTTAAATAAATTAGTATTTAATTATAACTATTAATTCCTAGTCATTTTCCACTAGAGTGAGTTGACTTAGTTCACTTAGCAATTTCGAGTTGGAAGTTTTTCTAAAGTCATATATATGTTCTCCTTATGTTATAGGGGTCTATGATGAGTTAAGTCTGAGTGGTAATTAGTTAACTTAGTTTACTAAGTTAAGTCCAGTTAAATTGGTTCCAAATTGTTTGAGGAACTAATAGTTAGTTAACAGTTAGTTGATGCATTAGTGCACTCAACTAGTGCTACTCCAATTAACTAAAGATTCCCTCATCAAAAACTCATGCATGTCAGTTCTAAGAAAGACCCAGTTGAGACTAGAGTGCAAGGACAGTGTACTATTTGTTGTATAATTTTCTGAGTTGTACTGATAGTGCATGTAATCAAGAACTGGTCCTTGAAGGGATTGCGCAGTTTTGAATGAGGAATTTCCCTTTAAATATGAGCTAATTCTCTCAGGAATTGTGCAAAGAATTAGAAGCCTGGAGAATTGGAAATTTGGCTAAGTATTGGCTAAAGGAAGTCATCAGGTGAAGGATAGGAAATATTTGTGCAGGTTAAGCTCAAGGTCGAGCATAGCATATTATATTCATCCAAATTCTTTGACCAAGGGCACAGGAAAATATGGAATTGGAGAGCTAGAGAATTGGCTAAGTGTTGGCCAAGAGCTTACTTGTGAGTTGGAGATTGGTTTCACTGAGTGTTGGGATTGTTCTTGTGAGAACAAGCATTGTAATTTCATTTTGATTTTCCATATTAATACAATATGGATAGTGGGGTTTTGAGTTGTGTCTTTCCCTGGATATTATTGTGTTATGTGCCATTTATTATCTTCTTCTTGCTATTATTGTTGTGCGCGATCTTTATGGGCTTTCATTGTAAAGAGTAGAAGTAGATTCTTGTCTTTTGCTTTAGTAGATTGCATGAGCTGCTGAATCCACTGGAAATTACTAATGTTCCAACCGAGTTGTCTCCCTTATAATGTTGAGGCATAGAATTTTGAGCCTTCAACACACCCCCAAAACATACACACTCTTTCTCCATATTTATCTCTCCCTCCCTCTTCCTCTCCCTCTCTCTCTTTCTTCCCATTCTCTCCCTCTCTCCCTCCATCTTTCTTCCCTCTACTCTCCCTCTCTCTCAATCTCCCTTATCACTCCTCTCACTCTACCTTTTTCTCTTTGTGCCTTTGTTCTTACCTCCCTCTTTCTCTCCCTTCCCCAATCACACATGCTTTCTCCCTCCATATCTATCTATATCTCCTTATTTATCTCTCTATCTCACCCCCAAACATATACACTCTCTCTCTCCATCTCTCCCTTATCACTCTCTCTCTCTCTCGACTTTTCTCTCTCTATGTGATTCTTCTTCCCTCCCTCTCCTTTCAACTCCATTTTTCTATCCCTCCCTCTCTCTTCATGTCTCTCAAGTCCTCTCTCATCCTTCCTCTCTCCCCCTTTCTCTCTCTTCCTCTCACTCTCTCTATCTCTCAACCTCTATCACTTCCTGTTTGTTCTTCCCTCCCATATATATCTAGAGTTAATATATATCATGATATATCAAATATATTATAATATAACAAATTTAATATTATTAATCTAAGTTACTAAATTTATAATATTAATATTAGATTTAATAATATTTTTTACATGGCACGACAACAAAATTTTCAAATATGACGAGTTTGAAGTGGAAATATTTATGTCTTTAGAGATTTTAATATATCCATAGGATATGGTTTTACTTTTAATGATTCATTTTACAAATATTTAATTAAAAGAAATATTAAAAGATTTTGGAGCAAGTTTTTTCAATTCTTTGTGTTGAAATAACCTTTTTACTTTATTTTACGAAATGATATTCACTTTAGCAAAGAGTAAAGATGTTTAAAATTTCTCATGATTTGGAATTTAAATGTGGTAAAAAAAAAATTGTTGAGAGGTAAATTAATGATCCTTCAAATCAACAAAATATCAAATAAATCTAGCAATATATAATGTAACACAAACAATTTCTATGCTTTTAATAGTCATTCTATACATTGAATGAATAACTATATAAAATTTAAATTAATTATTTTTATTGTATTTTTTAAATTATTTTGGCCGAACATTTGTTTTGCTGCAAGGGTCTACCAAACTCTCCTTTTAACCAATTGTAAGAACGAGAGATAAAATTATATAATGAGTGAGAAAGAGCAATCATACAAGTATTAATTTTACCTTATAAGCATCAAATCTATTAAATTTGAAGTGCAATTATTAACTAATATTTAATGTAAATATTATGGAAACAATAATGTAACTTTTAACTCTAATTCTAATGCAATGCTATGTAAAGTTCAATTCCAATGGAATGTCATAAAATCTTGATGTATCAATTAAGAAAAGTAATTGAAGCAAATGGGCCTCAACTCTATGATGTATCATTTAAGAAGAGTGATTTATATCGAGTGGGCCTCAAATCTTTCCTTGGGAGGGCTTTGTGATCTCCTTAACCACTCAGTCTCTCTTTCTTTTAAGGCTTTTAAGGATACGAAGCAAGTGAGATTCAAAGCTATGATGTATTATTTAAGAGGAGTAATTTGCACCATGTGGGCCTCAAATCTTTCTTGGGGTGGGCCTTTTTATCTCTTTAACCACTCAATCTCTTTCGCTTTTAAGGATACAAGCAGCAAGTGCCTTATGTATGGCCACCATGAAGGGAAACCACTTAGCAAGAAATCAAACCAAGTGCAGCTAGAGGAAACAATATCAACTTTTAATAACCACTAATGTGAATGTCTTAAATTTTTTGATAGTAAACCTATGATGAGAAAACCTTTGTCAAAGATTCAATTAACTATGATGGGAGGTTTGTTAAATTGGCAACTAGGGTCAAACTTCATGTGGGTCACCTTATTCATGGCTAATAATATTTTTATTAGATTCCTCTCGTCAAGAGGTGTAGGATTGATCTAAAGATCATCCGATTAAGTATTTATGGAGATATGAATTTATTTTGATTATGGAATTATTATCAAGCTGACCTATAACTCATGTAGGCTCAAAAGCCCAACAGTCGCATCTATTCAAACATCAACGTTGTGTATAAATACAGAACTTTTCCTCATTTGCACTCACTCCTCTCATCACATTTCTCTCTCTCTACTGCGCAGAAAAGAGTCTCTTCTCTACTGCGCAAAAAAGGGTCTCTCTCTCACACGTGCACGGAAACTGTTGAATCTGAAACTGCAACCGCATATCCAAGTTTGACCAATGTTGACCATCAGAGCTCCTCCTCAAAATTGCGTTGTAGGTCCATCTGGATCTCCTCTGAAGGTCGCATTTTTTGGTGATGGAATCAAGCCAATCCGACAGTCAATTTGTGAGATATTGACTGCCTTTGTTTTGATGATGAAGCCGCCAACGCTGATGCTGTTGATCTAGGGTTTGATACTGTTGATATAAATCAGATTTATTGTAGTATTTCTCTCTACTAATTTCTTGAAGATAAAAGAAGATTTGATCAAAGGGTTTCCCCACACATTGTGGGGTTTGTCCCTGGCTAGCCGCCACATCTTGTTTCTCTTGTCTTGGCTTGTTTTATGTCGATCGTTTAATGTTCTATCTGCACTTTACTTTATGTACATGTGATTGCTAATCTGTGGAATATAATAAGAAAAAAAGTAAATTGTTATAAGCATAGAACATACCATAATCTAAGATGGTATCAGAGCTGAGGTGAAAACAAAGCCCGAGCAAGAGCAAGAGCAATCACCGAAGAGAAGATTGGCAAGGCTATCCTAAAAGAACTATGGAGTCTTCAATACTCTTTCCTGTCAAAGACAAGCTCTATGAGAAAGCTGACTATCACGGATGGAAGATGTCTATCGATCTAACCCTAGAAGATCAAGGAGTGTTGGACCATGTAAGAGGCAATATTGTTGAGCCTCCATCAAATGCATCCGTCGTTGCCTGGAACAAATGGAAAAACGGAAAAGTCAAAACAAAGAAGATCATTTGAGACTCTATCGACAAGCACTTGGCGGCCTACATCTCTGAACTGGACACCTCCAAGGAAATTTACGATACACTGGTGAGTTTATTTAAAGTTAAAATCAAGTTTTGTTTCTTAGAAATACGCTGAGGGAAATCATGAAGGGTAAAGATGAGAGTATGCAAACATACTTCTTAAGAATCACTTAGATCAAGAACAATCTCCTATCTATTGGGGAGACTATTACTGACAGAGAAATGGCACTCACAACTCTTGGAGGATTACCATCCAAATGGTACGTGTTCAGGACAACTCTTCTAAATAATAATGTAATTCCTAGTTTCGAGGAATTAATGGCTAAATGCATTCAAAAAGAAACACAAGTAGAAGAGCAAGAAATGCCCTTGCCTAAAGGTCCTCCTGTTGCTTTTTTTTTCTCATGCTAAGAAAAGAAATAATTCTGAGTCTAAATCGAAAAGAAAGACTGGACCTAAAGGTGGAAGAAAAGGACGATATTACATTTGCAATAAAGCAAGTCACTATGCAAGGGAATGCCCTGATAAAAAGGACTCTCACCGAGACGATCAAAATCCCTCCCACCGCAATCAAAGAAATGGAAAATGTGATAGCAAAGGTAAAAGGAGTGCTGGAAATCAAGGAAGAGGACAACCATTCAAGAAGGCTAGAAATTCCAGGTATGAATCTAACACTGTTGACAATAAGCAAGATGAATATTATCTACCCGCTGCTCTATCTACCTCTGCTCCTTTGGACTTAATGGGAATTTGGCTCATTGATAGTGGTGCCTCAAGGCACTTCACTGGTTACAAAGAAGTTCTCCATAATCTGATAGAGAAATAAACTAATCTGGAAATTGTCCTTGGAGATGACATGAAATACCCCGTGAAAGGTGTAGGCAATGTTTCTCTCAAATTGAATCAAAGTAATACGATCCACTTACAAGATGTATTATATGTACCTGATCTCAAAAAGAACTTGGTATCCATCTCAGCAACGAAAGAAAAAGGCTACAAGGTAACCTTCAATGATGGCAAGGTACGTATATGGAAAAATAATGTTAAAGATGCTTCCACTCTTGGGTTTCAAGTTGATTCTTTATATCAAGTCGGTGGAAGTCCGCTAGGTGTCATGTCTTGTGACACAACTCTTCAGTCCAAACTTTGGCATTGAAGCTTTGCCCACCTTCATTACAAAGATCTACCCGATGTAAGACAGATGGTAACAAGGATGCCCAAATTTCGAGTAGAGAAAGAAGGTGTATGTTCGAGATGTGCCGAAGGAAAGCTCAAAAGGGGACCATTCCCTTCAAGTCAAAGCAAGACCTCTGATATATTACAACTAGTTCACTCAGACATATCTAGTATGATGCCTATGAACTTCTTGGGAGGAAATTCATATTATCTTACTTTTACAGATGACTATTCTCGAAAGACCTAGATATACTTCTTTAAAAAGAAGGATGAAGTGTTCTCTTGGTTTCGACACTTCAAAGCCTTAATCGAGAATCAAACCGAAAAGAAGATTAAGATCTTAAGAACTGATAATGGGACTGAATATGATTCTAACGAATTTCATAATTTTTGTAAAGAGGCTGGCATCAAGAGAGAGACTACTACACCATATACCCCTGAACAGAATGTTGTGGTGAAAAGGAAAAATCGTACGATTATGGAAGCTGTCAGGGCCATACTACATGATCAAAGACTTCCAAAGTTCCTATGGGCTGAAGCTGCAAACACCACCGTATATGTACAAAATCGATACCCTCATCAAGCATTGGGTTCCAAGACTCTTGAAGAAATGTTCACCGATAAGAAACCTGAAGTTTCTCATTTTAGAATTTTTGGAAGCATTGTATATTTTCATGTGCCAAAAGAGAAAAGAAATAAATTGAGTGCATCTAGAAAGAAAGGAATTTTCGTGGGCTATGGCGAAAATACTAAAGGCTATAGAATCTATGTAGCCAGTCAAAGGGAAGTCATTATGTCACTTTTGACGAAGATATGGCTCTCAGCAAGGTGGACAATCTTCTGATTTTGAGGAGCTCTCAAGAAGCCGACACTAGGGAACCAAAAGAAAAGGATGATGAATCAATGCCTGGTGTGGAAGAACCCATGGATCCGATTGATCCTCCTCCACATGAGCCTTCCTCTTCCAAGAAAAGGCCTTCATGGCTTAGGGGGCTACTTGATGATGCTGAAGGACATGTTGCACCCCGAGGAACCTTCCGTGAAAGTAAGAAACCTAACAGGTATCACGAATAACTGACCATCATGAGCACGATTATACAAAATGAGCCTTCATTATTCTCAAATGTCGGCATGCATCAAGTATGGGAGGATGCTATGAATGAAGAATATGAGTCTATTATGAAGAATGATGTCTGGGAAGTAGTTCTTAGACCCCAAGACAAGACAGTTGTCACGTCAAAATGGCTTTACAAGATAAAGCATGCAACAGATGGAAGTGCGGATAAGTATAAGGCTCGTATTGTTGCTCGTGGTTTCTCCCAGAAGGAAGGTATAGACTATGATGAAATATTTGCACCTGTTGCCAGATATACAATCATTCGCTCGATCATAGCCCTTGCGGCTTCACAAGGATGGAATCTACATCATATGGATGTCAAGATAGCGTTCTCGCATGATTTGATCAAAGAAAAGGTCTACATGGAGCAACCCAAAGGATTTGAGATTTATGATCGAAAATCTCACGTATGCAGGTTGAAGAAAGCTCTTTATGGGTTGAAGCAAGCACCCCGCACATGGTATGAGAGGATTGATAGCTACTTGATGAAGTTGGGATTCACTAGGAGTGTAGCCAATCCTAACCTTTACTTTAAGGTTGAAGATGGCAAATCTCTCATACTGGTGTTGTATCTAGATGACCTCTTTCTAACAGGTATAGACCCTCTCATTCACAAATGTAAGAGGGAAATGGCTTTTGAATTTGAAATGAAGGACCTAGGACTGATGCACTATTTCCAAGGGAAATTTTTCTATCTCAAGGAAAATATGTGGTGAAAATATTGGAAAGATTCGGTATGGTGGACTGCAAGCCTGTAACTACCCCGATGGAGCTTTGACTTCAAGAAGTTAAGTGGTAGTGCTGCTGGACCTGTTTTACGAGTATCAGCAACTCATCAGAGCATTAATGTTCTTAGTGAACTCCCATCCAGATATATGCTTCACAGTCAACATATGGTTGAACCCCACCACATACATTGGATTGGTGCCAAGAATCTGTTAAGATATCTTTGAGGCACAATCACTTATGGGTTAAGATACATTGTCGGAGATGTGAGACTACTTGGATACACAGATGTTGATTGGGCAGGCAATGTGGAGGACCGTAAGAGCACTTCCGTGTGTTGTGTCTCCTTGGAATCTGCTTCGATATCCTAGATGAGAAGGAAGCAAAAGTCAGTGGCCTTGAGCACCGCCGCAGTAGAGTATATTGCTGCTAGCATGGCCCCCTGTGAGGCAGTTTGGTTGAGAAAGCTCTTCAGTGAGCTGTTTGGATTTGCGTTGGATACCACCGTGATCCTATGTGTCAACCAGAGTGGGATTCGTTTGTTAGAGAATCTCATATTTCATGATCGCTCCAAGCATATTGATATCAAGTACCACTATATTCGAGATATGGTGCAACGGGGAGCTATAAGGCTCCAACATATCAGTACAGATGAACAAGTCGCCAACATTCTGAGAAAGCCCCTTGGGAAAGTAAAATTCTTGACTTTTTGAGAACTTGGAGTTTTTCAAAGACCCTCTGATGAAGGTCCTGTATGATGCATTCAGCTATGGGAGCTCCGGGGGGTGCGGGGTACTTCTTGGAGCAACATATGACCACAGGATGATTCACTATCCCCTGGTGGTATACATATACACCCCGTGGCGACTATGTAGCAAGATTGATGTGTTCTCCTGTGAGGCCTGGATTGATGTGTTCTCCATGGCTATTGTAGCAAGATTGATGTGTTCTCCTGTGAGGCCTAGATTGATGTGTTCTCCATGGCGATTGTAGTAGGATTGATGTGTTCTCTTGTGAGGCCTGGATTGATGTGTTCTCCATGGCGATTGTAGCAAGATTGATGTGTTCTCTTGTGAGGACAGGATTGATTAGTCTTCCTATCGAGGCATCCTACCCATGTAGTCTGGGACTCATGGGAAGTACTTTTGATCTAATCAATGAGCAGGGAAATGAAGTTAGGGACCATAGCAATATCGATGGGCGCATCGTTGTATCTACTGTACTCCCTATGCTAGGATGACCTCCATTGCTATGGGATCAATGACACTGGTCTGGGACTAGTGGTAGGAGTGGTACATTCTATGATACTGACTTCGGGTTGATTGTCATTGGTCTGAGACCAATGGTATGCACTCTGAGACTGACTTTGGGTCAGTGGATGATGTCACTGGTCTAGGACTAATGGTAGGAGTTGTACATACTATGACACTGACCTCGGGCGATTGAAATTGGTCTGGGACCAGTGGTACATACTCTGAGGCTAACTTTAAGCCAGTATGATACATTCTCGATCATTTCTTTTTTCTTCATAATTCAGACAAAAGCAAAGCAAAACAAAGCAAAGCAAAGCATAGCAAAACAAAGCATATCAGTACAAGGCAGAACAAGACAAAGCAAAACAGGCAGAACAGAGCAGAGCAAGGCAAGGGTCAGGTTGTACAAGGCAGTGCATTTGATGGATGAATAGTAGCGACCGACAAACAGATTGCAAATGAAGTTTTCCCTAGTTGAGAGAGAGTGTTAAATTGGCAACCATGGCTAAACTTCATGTGGGTCATCTTATTCATGGCTAATAATATCTTTATTAGATTCCTCTGGTCAAGAGGTGTAGAATTGATCTAGAGATCATCCGATTCCGATAAGTATTTATGGAGATATGAATTTATTTTGATTATGAAATTATTATCAAGCCGACCTACAACTCATGTAAGCTCAAAAGCCAACAGTGGCATATATTCAAACATCAACATTGTGTATAAATACATGACTTTTCCTCATTTTCACTCACTCATCTCATCACCTCTCGCTTTCCACTGCGCAGAAAAGAGTCTCTTCTCTACTGCGCAATAAAGGGTCTCTCTCTCACACATGTACAAGGAAGCTGCTGAACCTGAAACTGCAGATCCAAAGTTTGACCAACGTTGACCATCAGATCTCCTCATAACTGCGTTGTAGGTCCATCTGAATCTCCTCTGAAGGCCGCATTTTTTGGTGGTGGAATCAAATCGATCCGATAGTCAGTTTGTGAGATATTGACTGCCCTAGTTTTGATGATGAAGCCGCTAATGCTGACGCTATTGATCTAGGGTTTGCTACTGTTTATATAAATCAGATTTATTGTACTATTTCTCTCTGCTAAATTATTGAAAATAAAAAAAATAATAATAATAATAATAAATTGATCAAAAGGTTTCCCCACACATTGTGGGGTTTGTCCCTGGCTAGCCGCCACATCTTGTGTCTCTTGTCTTGGTTTGTTTTCTATCAATCGTTTAATGTTTTATCTGCACTTTACTTTATGTACATGTGATTACTAATCTATGGAATATAATAAAAAAAAAAGAAGTAAACTATTATAAGCATAGAACATACCATAATTTAACAAAGTTTCCAATTTATTACACAACAACATTGTTACTTCCATCTTATCCCTGGGTATGGTCAATGTGAAACTAGCTTTATTATTTTTATGTTGTCATTCTGCTCTTAAAACTTTTAATGGGAAATTGACATGAGTATATAGGGACATATTGTGCAATAATGAGAGTGATATTTTAATTTTTTAAGCTTGTAATTTTTTGAATTTGCATGATAGTGTATAAATATCCTCTAAATTATGTAATTGATTATATTATAGAAGTTATATGTTGATTGTAATTTATGTTGGTACGTCCACCTAAATATTATAACAATTGAATTAGGGTGATAACAATTACCCCCTGGTGTGTGAAGTTAGGAGCATCTTATACAGTGGAAATACATCATGTTTTCTCATCCAAGTGATGTAGTCAAGGGACAAAGAGAGATAGAGATACAACCAATGAAAGGGATGATTTAGGAAGAGGTTATGAAGACCGTCTACAAAATAATCAAGACTGAGGTGATATAGATACATGCAATGTCCTTATAAACAAGGTAGATATTTTCATGCTCATGAAACTATCAAAGCAAAGTACAATATGAGATCATGGCAAATAGGATTTATGTCTAAATTCATTTTAAAAATGAATGTTGTTTATTCTTGAGCACTTGTGAGGAACAATGGTTCCCAAGGAGAAAATAACTATAACAAAAGGAAGGATGTTGGGATGTAGGACCAAAACACACAAGGGGGCACCTCAAGGGTGGCTCCCACTTAAGGGCTTCAAATAAAATTGAAAATGAACAAACATGTGTGGGGGTCTTTGAATTGATTAAGAACAATACGACCATTATTACATGTGAATCTTCACAATATCAAAAATGTGTTGACATCAACCATGTGGGAAACAATTAAGATAAAGAACAATGGTGATTTTCCTTGCCTAATCTAAGGCATCTTGACATTAATTTCATTGGGGAACAACATACAAATCATTTAAACCATCCCCTAGAATAAAATGAATTAATGTAAATAGGGAAAAGTTCACTAGAGATGGGGAATGAGGAGTCGAACAACATGAAATAAAGACAAAGCCCACTTGCAAACAAGAGCGATATCCCTAGGCCTAGAACCCAGATCTAGAACAGAAAAAACAAGAATGGTAAACTTTCCCTAGGTCTAACATGATCAAATCATATATGAGCAATAATGAGATGAGTGGTTTGTACCTTGTTAACTGACATTTGTCCTTGCTAGTTGCTCATAATATTTAGCTCCCAACTTTATCTTCAGACTCCACAAAGACGAAACTTGCAAATAGCACAAACAAACAAGAGATCAAAGCACCAATATACAAATATGATTTGGAAAATACCTATGCACATGATCAAGGAGATATGCAATAAAAACCATCAAATGTGAACAATTTTTATGTGAAATAAATGCATAAATGTATTAATCATGAAAGAAGTGGTTACAACCTGAAACTTGATGTTGTAATTCCCTTTCAAGTTTGTTCCTTCATTCCAATGACTTTCCTTTAAAATCCTTGTAATCAAAAGACATGGACTTGAGTAGAGTTTCACCAAGCTTTCTTAAGTTTTGTGAACTAGTCATCTCTATGAAAGATTGTTGTATTTGTATGATTGTGAAAGGATAGGAGGATAAAGGATGGAGGTTGATATCCAACAAGGTAGGGATGCATGTAAGATTCACACCATTCAGAGGAGATGTCATTCATGAGGCTTCTAGAATAAAAGCTTCTGTATTCTTTTTATTTTTACCTTCGTCAAAATAGTGTCACACTCGATGAACTAGAAAAGTACGACAGTGTCGCAGTATAGCAGTGATACATAGTGCAACAACCTAGTAACATCGCAAATAATTATGGTCACACCTACAACACCCTTTAAAATTAGGGTTTTTTAAAGGTTTTTTCATAAGATTCTTATGTTCTTGAGTGACATTTTCCTTCCATCTTCTCTACCTAAGATTGATGGAAACTATGCATTGGATGACGAAGGGTACAAAATCATTCGTCATTAGTACGACAAAAGGGAGGACAACATAAACTCAAAGTATAAGTTAATCCTTCAAACAAATCCTTAAGAGTAATTTTAATGAACCCTAGGAAGGAGTGGTTCAGTCCCAATTTATGAATGGGACCTTTATTAAGTTTCACGAGACTTCCGATAAAGGCATAAATCAATGTATTTTTCATGTTTATAGAGTTTGACAAAAAATCAAAAGAAAAATCTGAGATGACCTTTTTCATTTATGTTTAACAAAAAACAAGATAAAAATAACTCGATCAATTCTTTTAAAGTAAAATTTTAGCGAGCCTAAAGAAAGTGAAGCTCATTAAATTTTCATATTTAGGGAATCTAAAAAGAACATAAAAAAGATTCCAATGGTGTTCTTTTTCGTAAATTTAATCTCCTAAAGACAGAAACAAGTTAATAATACAATAGTCTCCTAAAGATAAAAACAAGATAAAATAATACAACGGAGAACACTTGTAGCCATGATTGACTAGAGTATTCATTTTCGTGATAACTCTACTCAGCTTGAAAAAGAGTTAAACTTATACTAAATAGGGGGTATAAAATAATACGAAGGAGAACTCTTGTAGCCATGATTGACTAGAGTATTCCTTTTAGCCTGAAAAAGGGTTAAACTTATACTAAATAGGAAGAATATGCTTTCTTGGAAAATGCAATATGGCAGTTATTAGTTCATATTTTCCTTAACTTAATAATTGCTTGTGAACTTTATTTATATTTTTATGTTTTCTTTATTATATCTTCTTCATCAAATAATTATCAAGAGAAAAGACAATGGACACAAAAATTAGGCTCCAAGCCAAGGAAAAACCCCTCCAAGGAGAAAAAACCTAAAAAAAACTCTTATGTCTTATAGAATTCAATTCAAATGAGACAATAAAGACATAAAACTTAAAGCAAAGCCTCCTCCAAGTACCAAGTTAGCCCCTCAAGAAACCCTTCCAATATGATCATATCAATAAGGCTCAAGCTTACTTCAACCAACTTCCAGCTTCAACTTCATCCACAGCGTAAACCTTGTAACTTCGATTTACAACTTTGGCCTGCAACTTCAACCCTATAGTTGTTGCAGAAACCCTAATTCATCTCTTCAAGAGATCCTCCTTTGAATAAGATAGATCCTTCCAATATTAACAAGGTCAAAACAGAGTATTTTTTCTTCCATCACCTTAATACTACAACTCAAGAGATCCTCCTTTGAATAAGATAGATCCTTCCAATATCAACGAGGTCAAAACAAAATATTTTCTCTTCCATCACCTTGATACTACAACTCAATTCACTGCAATTTCGACCTTCCTTGAAGCTACAAAAACCCTATATTTCACATGTGTGAGAAAGATAGAGCACAAAGACCACTCTATTCCCTCTTCTTAGATTCTCCTTGCCTTCTAGACCTTTTTTCTTCCTTTCTTGTCTCTTCTAGCATCAAATCGAACTTTTTCATGAAATATTGAACTAGTGTGTGAGTGGGTGCCAAATGAAGTCGAAATTGTTTCTATTTATAGCCTTTCCAAGGGGTCAAATTTCCTCTTTTAACCCAACTTGAAGTTGTCATAACCAACTATTGTACTTTGGAGGTTCCCAAGACCTTCTAGACTTGAAATAAATTGTTTTACAAGTTACATCTTGCCTAGAAATATCTTATAAGCATGATGATGACTCTCTTGACTCATGACAATAAATCATATGACCTAACAAACCCTAGAAGCATGAAGAATATTATTTTACCTAGCATGACATCAATAAAGAGCATGAAACCCATACTTTTATTTTCTTTTTTTGTTTGTTACACATGATACATATTGAAATGAATACAATAACAATTATGAAGACTGAAAATAGTCACATTTACAACACTTCCTCTTAACTAGAGAGGTATTCATAGTTATACTAGTACAACATCATTCTCAAATTGAATAGTTCTCATAAGGAGTCATATTGATAAGCTAATTGTAAGCATCATCATTATGACTAGCACTATCTTGAGGCCTAACTAGACAAACTCATCTTAATTCGCATTATGTTGGGAGGATGTATGTGTGATACTACACTACCTCTACAAGGCGCATACCCTACCAAATGTTCACTAGGTATGTCCTTTTAGTACTATTCTTATCTTTGATTCCCAATCCTAAAAGAGGACCAATTTCTTGTCCCTCCTTTTGACAAATCTTCTTCTCTTGTTTACTTTCGTTCATTATCTAAGAGCTTGATCTAGGAACTAGTAATACCTTAGCTTGCTTGAGTGGCAAGATTCCTCGCAATCAACAATGAATTTACACCATTGAATCTTAATCATTGTCTACAAGTATTCGAAGTCACCTCATCTATTCACAATTTATGGATTGTACTAGGTACCTTGAGGTCACTTTTCATCATTGATAGGTCCCCTCAAGTCTATTAACACTACACCTCACTGATCAACACTACACCTCATTGATCAATAATGAAACAATTTCTACCATGCTTGACAACAACGCATCTATTCACATGCAATATATTTGTACCATCAAGGTTATGTCTAAAACCCTAGGTTCAAGACATCTCACTCTTATGTGGCATCATTACCAAATTGTGTTGGAGTTATATATCATTTATGTATTTAAGTACTCTGGGACGCCTCTTGTTTGTTGTCTCCATAGCATTGATGTATACTATGACATAGATACACACTATATTTGTTAGTGGCTATGTTCCTTTTGTTGTATCACATAGATCATTTAGACACAGTTGCAAGATGTCAACATATGAACACATTTCCATTTGATTATTCAAGTTATGAATGAAATTTATGCACAAAACTTCGATTATTTATTAAATATTATAATATAATATATATATATAAATATATATCTTTGAGATTTAGATTTCCTTCTATGAAACTTGTTATGTGATCAACCAACCTTTTCTTGGCCATAATTACTTTTAAACTACAAAAATTTTGAGATAATTGGCTTTAAACATTTTAATTACTCTGGGACACCTCGTGTTTGTTGTCTTCATAGCGCTACTGACTTATACTATGACATAGATACACACTATATTTGTTAGTGGCTATGTTCCTTCTGCTGTATCACATGGATCATTTAGAGACGTTTGCAAGTTGTTCACATATGTTGAACACATTTCCATTTGATTATTCAAGTTATGAATAAATTTTATGCACAAAACTTATCTTTGAGATTTAGATTTCCTTCTATGAAACTTGTTATGTGATCAACCAACCTTTTCTGGGCCATAATTATCTTTAAACTACAAAAATTTTGAGATAATTGGATTTAAACAATTTACCTTGCAAATTGATTATGTGACAAATGGTGATATATTAAAATGAATGGTGATATTCACACAAAATTATAAACTATATGGTTAAAGCATCATCCAACATGATAGATCTTTGGTGACACTTTTATAATGGCTTTTCTTACTTAGATTCACATATAAACATTTGAATGAACATTCCCTTTTAGAGTTGCTTTAATACTTAATAAAAAACAAGACAAGAAGCATTGATTTAATTGTGAAATTGTTTGAAGCACACTTGCTATTGCATATTTGGATGGTTCAAAAAATTGTTTTTAAACATTATCTTATGTTTGCGAACAAATGAGATAAATGACATGATAAATGGACAAAAAATGAATGACATGATAAATGGACAAAAAATGATATGATCTTAACATACATAGTAAATTTACTTTGATTAGCAAACACACTAAATGGTTTGATTTAAATGCTTATTAAAACATTTTCAACAACACTTAATTTACCACTTTATTTGAAAAGATTATGTTTTTATTTCATACACATTCAATATTGTATTATATCTACATGTTCTCTAAAGTCCAAGTCCTTGGGCAAGGAAATCCTTAGTGATCTAAGCTAAAAACATGTTCCAACATCTATAAATAACAAGATATTTCATTAAACCACTAAAATTGCAATTTTGGACTCCTACACAAAATAAAATTGTGCCTCACAAAGCTATTCATTAAAATTAACTCACTTGTTAGAAATTCAATTTACCCACTATTCATTAAACTTGAGCCTCACTTGTTAGAAATTCAATTTACCCACTATTCATTAAACTTGGGCCTCACTTGTTAGAAATTCAATTTACCCTTTGTTGATACCCATTTCATTATTGTTGATACTTATCAAAATTGATCAAAATAATTTGAAAAAAAAATGTCACATCAACACCCATAATTCATGAAAAAAAAGTAACCACATGATTACGAGGAAAAAATCTAAAAAAAAATGAAATTGTAACTCTAGTTTAATTAAATATTTGTTTTATAATAAACCAAAAAGTTCCATTATATTTGTACATTTTGTTTCATAATCCAACCTAGCTCCATCTTAACCAAGATCTATGAAGCCTTATAAGGGACAATCTATTTTAAAGAGGTTTGCACTCTATAAAGAGAATGTTTGGCAACTCAGATTTTATTGCAAATCCAAAGTTTAGGATAGTTGATAATTGATAACTATTAATAGTGATAATTTTTATTTTTATTTTATTTTTATTATTTTATATTTATTTTATGTAATTTCAACCTATTCAAAATATTTTAATTAATATTAAATTATAAATTATTTTATATATTTAATTTACTTATTAATAAATTTTATTTTGTTATGTTAATTTGACCAAATCAAAATATTTGATTAACATAACATAACATACAAACATTTCTAGACGCAATGAGAAAAATTAGTTGAAAGTGAATTAGAGTAAAAAGCAAACAAAAAGAAATTCTATATTGTAACAACCTAGACTCCAAGGGAGGAAACGAAAAAAAAAAAAAAAGTGAATCGGCCTCTCTTCCAATTAAGTATATTCCAAAAACATTTTTGAAATTATATATTATTAAATTGTGATTTCTAAGTAATCATACTTGATTAACATAACATCACATAAAAACATTTCTCTTCCAATTAAGTATATTCCAAAAACATTTTTGAAATTATATATTATTAGATTGTGATTTCTAAGTAATTGTACATTTCTCTTCCAATTAAGTATATTCCAAAAACATTTTTGAAATTATATATTATTAGATTGTGATTTCTAAGTAATTGTATTTGATTAACATAACATCACATAAAAACATTTCCATTTCCACATGCTATGAGAAAATTAGTTGAAAGTGAATAGAGAAAAAAGGAAACCAAAAAAGTCAATATATTGTAACAACCTAGACTCCAAAGAAAAGGAAAAAAAAAAAAAAGTGAATAGGCTCTCTTCCAATCAAGTATATTCCAACAAACATTTTTGAAATTATATATTATTAGATTGTGATTTCTAAGTAACTGTTTTAATTGTTATATTATGATTTCTTAATAGTTATTTAATTATTCTCTATTTTCTAGATAATTATAACTTTCGCAACAAAACAATTACTAATAAATTTAAAAATAATAAATTCAGAATTCCAAAAATAAATTGATTCAAAATGTAAATTTCATATTGTCTAATATATTTTAATAAATAATTTACAAATTAATTAAAAACATATCAAAAAGTATCAACAAACTTCCTCAACAAGCAATAGACATAAACAACATTAAAAAAAAATCAAAAACTCAAGAAAACCAAGAGATGTACTCGGAAATTGAAAGTATTTTGCAACACTAACTCATTATTTCTATTCCCAATTCTAATCTAACTCTGTACCCTGAAATTATATTCCTGCTACCAATACCAAGTTTCAATAAGGCCTTTGCTAACCTGTCATATAACAACATAGCATATTTACTGAATCGAGTTTCAATTGCCGTTCAAGGGTCAAATTCTGAGTATATGGCCCTGTCAAGGTTAGAAAGAAAACATGATTGGAAACCCTCAAATTATATCCCTGCTACCAATACCAAGTTTCAATAAGGACTTTGCTAACTTGTCATATAACGACATAGCATATTACTAAAAATATAGTTTTAATTGCCGTTCAAGGGTCAAACGAGTATATGGCCCTGTCAAGGCTGGAAAGAAAACATGATTGGAATAGCACTTGCAAGACATGGATCAATAAATATATCTTAGTTTTATTATTGCAGTAATATATCCACTTAAATTGTCGCTCTGTACCCTCAAATTATATTCCTGCTACCAATACCAAGTTTCAATAAGGCCTTTGCTAACTTGTCATATAACAACATAGCAAATTTACTGAAAATCGAGTTTTAATTGCCGTTCAAGGGTCAAATTCTGAGTATATGGCACTGTCAAGGTTAGAAAGGAAACATGATTGGAAACCCTCAAATTATATCCCTGCTACCAATACCAAGTTTCAATAAGGCCTTCGCTAACTCGTCATATAACAACATAGCATATTAACTGAAAATCAAGTTTTAATTGCCGTTCAAGAGGGTCAAATTCTGAGTATATGGCCCTGTCAAGGCTGGAAAGGAAACATGATTGGAATAACATTTGCAAGACATAGATCAATAAAATGTGTCTTTTGATCAGAAAGAACCATTACATGCCAAGGAATATTCTTTCTGCAAAATATGGTTAGATTCTTAGGAAAAAATGCTCTTATTTACAAGGCATTTTAGTTGTCTTAATTATTTTTATGAAATATATTAAAGATGAAAATTTATATTAAAAAACAAACAAATATACATACATAGACTTTAAACAAAAAGAAACACAAACTTGGAAACATAGGGAATTTATACAAGACATAGAAATCTGCTATAAACAAATCGATACTGCAAACTACCATTGCTATTCAAATTCAGCTAATCCAACCCATAAAATAGTTATAAATACCATCACAAAATCTCCCTAAAAAATGAGACCATGGAAACTCAGAAGCCACTAAATATAGAATTCCCCTAACAACACTACAAAGACCGTCAGAAATGCCTTTGAAAAGCAGAAACCCTGTAACCTATGCACATGGAATCTAGATTACCCATAATAAAGGTAAAAATACCATAGCAAAATATCCGGAAAATAAAAAATGCTATACTAAATATAGAATGCCCTGATAAAGCAATACACATCATCACAAATGCTTCTAAAATCGAAGCAACACTCAAACTCTAAAACGGATTTAGTATAAAAATCTCTAAGAATATATAAACATCATCAATAAACAAAAGAGAAATAAACAGAGGAGAATTAAAACTTAGGATTTCTAAAACTAAACCCATCATGGCATTAAAAAACATGTAACAGTTCAAGCTAAAAATCAACTCCCACAAACCATATTGTAACGCGGGAAGATGACAGCATTCAAAAAAATCATAAGAAAGTCACATATAATCTGTAAGAATGGTAAAGCGGAAACAGAGCAACATTACCACTGTAATGTAACCATAGAACTAATAATAGAGCTTTTACCACATGATATATAATAATAATAATAATAATAATAATTACACATAGAGCGATATGTAAAATAGAATTGGTTTATGATAATGCAACCAATGGCATGAAGGAATAATGGTTCATCGTAGCAATTCTATGAGATCCTTACTTTTATTGTCAAAAAAAGTCAAAAAAGTTAGATTTAGCACGAAACAGCTTTTCAAGAAAACCAAGTAGTAGCCACTGCAAGAAGTTGTTAAAAATACGAGTGAGAAGGGGAAAACAATGAATCATTAATTTTATGGCAATTTTGTAACAAGTAAAAACTGGGCATCACAGTTTCTTTCACGTTTTTCACTTCTCCACTTCGAATAACCATGGTGATTCGACGCCTCTTCTTTTGCTCATTTTTCTACTGTAAGTTAAAGCATCTTCTTTTGCTCATTTGTTAGTTTCTATTGCTCCCTCGACAAGTCATACAAGTATAGCCACTTTTTCTCCCATTCTGCCTAAACCATATCAAAATACCTTTTCAAAAAAGCCTTGTACCCTGTGAATGTCTTTTCGAAAAAATCGCATAAAACGTTTTCATAACAAAAACCCCTACTACCCTGAATGCCTTTTAAAACAAAAAACATAATGCCATAATGCCCTGACTGCATTTTAAAACAAAAACCCTAATGCCCTAACTGCCTTTTAAAACAAAACCCTAATATGCCCTAACTGCCTTTTAAAACAAAACCCTAATATGCCCTAACTGCCTTTTAAAACAAAACCCTAATACCCTAAAATGCAGTAAATCTAGGCTTCCCTAAGTATAATTATAAACACCATAACAAATGTCTCTAAGCCTAGGAATGCATTAAAACTATAGATCATTCTTAATAAAGATATGATGCCACCGTAAAATGCATCTTAAAAACAAAAAACGCTGAAACCCTAGAACCTGAATCTAACTGTCTATAATTAGACTATTAACAACATGGCAAAATGACTAAAAAAAATAAAAACCCTAGAATACACTAAACCCAGACGCTCATGAGAAGCAAAAGCGACGTAATGTTCTCTCGTTCAAACAATCAGGTGGAAGGGAACGCAATCCACCTGACCCAGTAAAAGGGAGAAGTTAATTTCTGGAGCTGCATTCATCTCTAAGGCATCGCTGATGTACACCCAAGAGCCAAACTTTCAACTCCCATTTAACCACCACAAAAGATAATTGCTATCATGCACAAAATACCATGACAAGTAAACTTAATGTTGCATCTTATAATGATCAGCTATAAATAGAGAATAAATCATTATGGCTGACAAAGTGACGGATGTAGTTAATTTTGGGTACTGATTCATCTCTAGGGCACTACAATAAGCCGAAGAGGCAAACTTCAGTCCCGTCCCAACCATCATAACCAAGTTAAAGACAGAAGTCCATATTTAACGCCAGAGGGCCAAAAATCAGTCCCGAAAGCTATCGTAGTATGATCAGTAACAAAGAGGGAAATATCAGTCCTGTCTCAAACATCATATACAAAACACAAGAGTCCATGTTTCTTACCAATTTCGATTACAGTAATGGATTTCTCGGCCAAGAAACCACGATTCATACCCAGAACTCCAACATAGCCAGGCCATGAAAGCACTGTTTTTGGTGGTAATTTATATGCATTGGGAATTAGGGTTTCTTCCAACGACCATACGCGCTTTCTTTTAACCCGTGGTTAAATTTGACGCTTTGACGCTATTTACTCGTTTTTTTTGTTAATGTATATTTTAAATTTAATTCTATCATTTTAAAATGTGATTTCAAACTTCAAGTGGGGTGGTTGTTTTTGGTATGAGAAACATACTAAAAAAAGTCTAATTAGTTAAGGGTTTGTGTGGTTTTGGTAGTTAAGGGTTTGTGTGGCCGGTTACTTTCACAGTTTATATGCCCTTGGGTCGAGGCTCCTCAAGCTACATATCAAGTTTGGAGGAAAGCATTTTCGAGCCCTAAATGAAAGAGATTTTGTAATGTCGTGTCCTATTACTAGTCTAATTCTATCTTAACTTAACTTTGGATCTACCAATGGTGGAGATGTATCAAATATCTTCTAATTCTAATGTTTGCATCTCAAGAGATTTGATCTCTCTTGAAGCTTGGTAGATCAAGAGTTAAAATAAATGTGGTTTGATTTAATTTTCCCCTTTAAATAGGCTATATTTCACACAAATACCATGGATCATTCTCATAAAGTTGGATTTCAAAAAACATATTAATTTGACCAAGTCAAGTTTAGGTTAATTACCAAACAATTGAAGTTAATTTTATTTTAATATAGGATTATTTTTAATTTTAATTTATTTTGATCTAGTCAAAATATTTACAAGATTCATACTAGGTGGGAGAGGGCTAGGCATAATGTTATGTAAACATTTTGACTGTCATATTATATAAAAATTAAAATAGTAGAGATGTTGTAATGTAATGTTTAGTATTTTGACTATGACAAGTGATTAAGTAGTTACATGAAAGTAAAACATGAAAAAAAAAATTATATATAATGTATATATATTACTTTAAAGAAATAAAAATACAAAATATAAACCCTAACAAAATAAAATATTAATAAAAAATAAAATGCCCATGGTATTGACTTATGGTATTCTATGGAAATATAGCATGTTTAAAGAGGGGGAACTAAAACCAGCGTAGATCCATCTTAACTATGGGATCATCCATCTTAACTATGGATCTACTAAGCGTCGAGAGGGGGAGTAGGAAAAGATGTTGTAATGTCCTATCTTTTTATGTATGTAAACATTTTGACTCGGGTAATAATTACATTAAAAAAAAAAAAAAAAATAATAATAATAATAATATAAAATTATAAAAAATTATAATTAAATAAGATATATATATACACGTACCCATGGGGCATAGAGCAGACAGTGATCGGGTATTTTGTTAAGGAACTTCATGGTGAAAAGGTCACTAGTTAGAAACTTCATGGACAAAAATCCAACCATTCTAAGGGTTGGTGTGGGTCAGGCCAGGTGCAATTTACGAGTTATTTTGATGGCTTAGATACCCTTGTGTCACAACTACTTAGGCCACAAGTTAGGGATGTCAGTGATCTTAGGACTCACATTACTTAGCAAACAAATATGCATGCGTGTGTGTGTGTGTGTGTGTGTGTGTTCTACCAGCCTAGATACATCTTAAATCAAGATCTATCAAGCATTGAGAGCAATCAAATCTCTTGAGGTGCAAATCTCTTTTCGAGTGAAAAGAGATTTGATCCCTTTTGACGCTTGGTAGTGTAACAGTCCTTGGTTGATTTTCCACGTAAATAAAATAAGACCAAGGTCATGGGACACGTATTCCAAGTTGAATGGTGGGTAAACATCATAATGGGCATCACTTGTAGTGTATTAATGGTTGTGGAAATTGGCAAAGGCTTTGGTAAAAGCAAAGAGGCAATAAATGGCATTAAATTATGGGAAATAAAGGAAAATAGGAGAAAATGAAGGTGAAGAGACACAAATTTGCATGGAAGGGAAATTAGAGGAAAAATTAAGAAAAAAAGAGACATCAAATAAACAATTCACATATTTTGTCAGTTCAGTTTTGGTTCTCTCCTTCCACACTCTCATTCTCTCATAATCTTGCACAGTCAGAGTATTTTTGGAGCACTCTAGCATTCACTTGGATTTGGAGAAAGCAAGCAAAGGAAAGCAAGGAAGCGCAAGGAGACAGTTGAATCGACAACTACAACTAGATTACTTTGCAGGTAATAAGTTGCATCTGTGGTCTCCTTGTTGGTTTTTGGATGCATGGTATATGCTTGTGGTTCCTTGGTTATGTGTTAAAATTGACATAGATATTTTCCTAGATTGGCAGTGGTTTCAACCTTGCGTTGTCATTCCTGGATAGCCATGGTGTAGTGGATTCCCCATTTGGAATTTTCTGATTGATTCTCAGGTTCCTTATGGTTATGGGTTGGGAGGATCTCTAGAGCCCTAGAACAACTTGGGTCCCTAGAGGTTGTGGGTTGAAATGGTAGTTCTTTGGAGCCCTATAACAGCTTGGGTCCCTAGAGGCTATGGGTTGAGATGGAATCCCTGGAGCCTTGGACATCTTGGAAAGAGACCAATATGGTTGATGTTAGTGATTTATGGACCGTATAGGTGAGATCACTGTGGTTGAGGGTTGAATTGGTTTGGCCTTTGGAAGCTCTAGTCGGTTCTTTTTTTGTTTAACCCATATGATCCCACATTCTTGATTGGAATATGGCATGGGGGTGATTAGTTGAAAGAGAGATTTGGTTCAGCTCAATCTATGGTTGGGTGGTACATGGAAGTCCCTGACTTGGTTGGCATTTCCATATGTTAATACGAGTTATTTTCGTATTGTGATCTATGAGCACTTGTACTAGTTATTATGGTGATCTTATGGTTGACTTCTCATAGTTTCTATTATTGTTATATGTTGGTTTTATGTTTGGTTTTGTGATGTGCTCTAGCTATGGCTCTTGTTCATGGTTTGATAATTTACCAGATGGTTGATAATGCATGGGCTAACAAGTGTTGTTATGTATAGCTTTAGAGGGAATTGAGCCTTCTTGGTGATTTTCAGATGAAGTTCAGAAGTTTATGATCAGATATGCATTCATGACATGTAGCTTATATGTTTTTCATATGTCTGACGAAATGTTTGGTGAGCTCCAGTATTGTAGCAATAATGCTACAACTCCTGAGGCTTCCTGTCTCTCATTTTATCAACCCGGTTGTTCGTACAAACTTGGAAGCGACGGTGTTGTATGCACAAGTACTAGATCTTGTCGCAGCTGTCACTTGGTCAGCTGGCACAAGTCTGTTAGGACTCAAGCCAACTTCTATAGGCTCACAGAAGAAGCTCTATCAATGATGGATGAAAGCTAGCTCAAAGGAGACTAAGCTAATTGACAAAAAAGTAATTCAACGCATGTAA